>LVTN01001460.1:54495-67905 GCA_001649415.1 Musa itinerans
TGTTCGCCGTTCACTGCTATTGAGGAGGCAGTGAGAGAATGTTTTCCTCCTTGCGTGACGGCGATGGAGAGTGTCTGCTGTAAGCAGCAAATAGGAGAGGGAGCAAGGCCGACGAAGAAAAGCAAGACCGGCGATAAAGGAAGAGAAGGAGTGGATGAGCAGAGCCAAGATGGTGCTCGTTAGCACTGGCTCTGAATCCGTATCTTGGTGCTTCTTCAATGACTCCGCTTGAGGCAGCGTGTTACTGTGACCGCTTGGCTAACACACGGCGATACTACTGTTGCCAAGGAGGAACTGCTCTGATACTATGATAGAAAATAAATAGATAAACAAGTTGCAGAAGAAGTTGATTGTTATTAACATATCCCATTCTTTTTAGAGAAGGGAGAATTTTCCTCAACAGATTAGAGAATTTTCCTCGACAGAGTAGAGAGATTTCCTCGAAGGAACTCTCATCTACTTATCAAAAACCTCCATCAGCAGGATGATAGAGGTAAAATAACCAGATCGAATTAATGGCAAACCACACAAGTCTCTCCTGTCATCAGTGGACTTGCAGAATATGATCAAAGCTCACCCTGAATACTGGGGAGAAAATGACACCTGAATTCGACCGATGTGACCCTGCATGCCTTGTCTGCTTTAATGGGCAAAAAACTGCAACAAAGCCATTCAAGAAAGCTGAAACAAGCGCCAGTACCGAGCTCTCCAGGCGCGCCAGCAGCTGACATTGGAGCACATGGAGATCCAGAACGGGGCTGGGGAAGGACCCAGGATGGTGTGAAAGTGAATGTAACCGCAAGAAAGGGGGAAAGACCTGGGTGGAGTGATCATAACCTGCCATTGTTGCTGTGTAATGGTATGGCGGCTACATCGGAACGCATGCATGAACTGGGCACGAGCCACCATGAAGAAGCGTGAAAATTAATTAACAGATCAAGCCATGTGTTTCTGCCGGCATTAGCAGACTTGTCTATTCCCTTGTGGGGGCTCAGCATAAGCTTAATTCCTCTCTGCGTTTGTGAAAGGTGAAAGGCCATGGCCGAATACAAGATCGAACTGTGCATCTATATATATAACTCAAGAAGTTACTTTTCCATTTACAGTAAAAGAGAAGAGATTCTTTCTCGGAGGTCGCAGGACAGAGAGAAAAAGAATACAAGAATCAGCCAGATTAGCCATTTCAAGGACACCTCACGTTTCTTCCTGGTCCTCCGTAATAGAAATAGTTCCCCCAGACGCCATTAACTCCACCTTGGATGGTGTAGCAGTTTGGATGGTCAGCCAAGAGTCTGAGGTTGGAGGACAATGGGATCAAACTGTTGTCCCAGTCGACAAGTTGCAGATTGCGGAAGTAGGAAGCCCGGCGGAAACCTTCTGCGGCGAAATGGCCGCTGCCCATCTGGGTTGATGAGTGGTACCCCGATGACCGGGTGTTGACGATCTCTCCGCCAAACTGCACCATGTTTGCGTGCACAGCCAGGTGACTGAATAAGAAGGTAGGCCAGTAGCCCACCAGCACGCCTGCTCCCATCTCCAGCCACCAATGTCCATGCTTTGGGTCCTAATGGTGTTGCATGCGTTGATTGAGTGAAATTACATATATTAAATTTGATCAATAATTCAATAGTCTAGTGTTCTTACATTGAATTGGTGTCCACCGTGATATATGTTATTCTCAATAGTAATTTAACTAAAACTCGTTGTCTTTATATAGTTTCTTACATAAATTTTTTTCAGGATGTTGTCATCTCCAAAATAACTAGCAAGAGAAATACTTAATTACCTTCCACACGAGAAGATCAATGTCGAATTGGCCACCGTCTAATGCAGATATTGGTGAGATTGCTGCTCCAATGGCGATCTTATTATTTGTTTGGACAAAGCCTGAGCACAAGAGATTGTAGCAGCCTGTCTCCTGATACGCATCACTCTACACATCAAGACATCATCACCAACTATTACTCATTACCTTAACATCTTAGCAATATAAGCAGTCATCTTCGTTTTGGTATGTCCCTTGTCTAAGTATGTCTAGGGGCACTCACCGTCCAATATGTGAAAAATCTGGGCCTGCTATCTCCATAAAGCTGAGGACTAACCTGAGAAAATGTACATAGATGGATCGAAGTTTTCCTAAGAAAAGAAAGAGTGTAGAACCAAGGATTCGTAATGAAGAGTAGAGAAAGAGAATATGGATGATAGTTGAGGGAAACAATATGTTAGAGCAGATTTTGATTCGTATTCGACAGTGCAATCACACCTAACCTACTACAGGGAATCTGAGCTATAAACAAATCCAATATTTATCTGGATTACCTGCCATCCAGCTTCGATGGTGTTAAGATCATTGCCGAAAGAGCCAGAGATTACCCACATCTGAGACAAGCTGAACTCGGATACGCTTGTCACTCTCGGTGCCCACACGCTAAGGCTAGCTTTTGCACCGTAATACTGAGCTCCCATGACATAACCAACTGCATGCTGCACCAACGCACGACGGTATGAGTGTCTGCATGGAGAAGAGACGGAAACAACAGCTCGGAAGCAAGCTTATGAAACGAAGGTGTTTGATCTATTAGAGAAAGGCAGAAGGTTAATTAGAGGACTGTTTGGACTATGCCACCTCATCTTAGTTCCCTTTCTGAAGTTTCTGTAGATGCACATGGAGGATCTTTCATGTTACGATTCATGAATCAAGTGCACATAGGGACGAAGGGAAGAGGACGCTGTTGCCTACAGGACGTAGGGAGGAAGAAGACTGTTGCATAACTCGTAGTGCGATCCATGAATAAAGAGAGTGCCTCTTGTCGTTCTCGAAGGGTACTGGACCTATAATGTAAAAAAAGCAAGCGATAAAGAGCTCCTTATGGGAAGGACAATTAATGCTTGGCTCGGTGGGGAAAATGGTGGGAAGATACGACCGAAGAAGGTAAGAAATAATCAATTATAACCAGTGGAGTTTCCCCTTGGTAAGAGGAAAGAAAGAAAGAAAGGAGACTTAGAGTGATGAGATTACGAAGGCAACCATAGATTAATTCAAGCTAACCTCGTGGCCAGTGCTTCTCGAATCACGACGCAATCTGCCTGCAGCCGGCTTCCTCCCAAACCCCTGAATGGAGCTGGCTCTCAGTATGTCTTCTCGTGACGCCCTCCGAATCGGCACCGTTCCTTGGGGACACGAAACGCCGGAGATTGTCCACGCCTGGAACTTGGCGTCCAGTAGTGTGCTGCTCAAGTTGTTGCCTTTTGGTCTCTCAGGTGGATCCTGCAACCAAAAGTTCTCTAAGATCAGCACTGGCCTGATCGATCAGTTTGACGGGTCATACAGAGAAGATCTCACACGCACCGATGGTCTCTGGCCTCGTAGCTTCGGATGATCGAATGCTGGCTGGAGATGCGATGGAACACAGTCTATAAGATCACCGTCAGGACTCTGCAAGCACGACAGGTGAGCATTGCGGAATTCGGTCAGGAAGCAGGGAGAAGATAAAAGGGAGAGTAAAATAGATGCCTTAATTGTCCTGACAGCAGGCTTGTTCACCCTCTTCAGATGGGCTCTGATGCTCCTATGCTTCGCTCGTATCTCATCCCTGGGATCGAGTGTTGTGCTATTGATCGCGGCCGCCGAGTTGGAAGCAAGGAGAAGACAAGCAAGGAAAAACGAAATGATTCGATAAGCTTTGGCGCAGCTAGAAGCCATGCCCGGGGAATTTTGGAGCTGCGATCCTTCTTCTAGAGCTGTCTGTATCTGTGGACGTCGGCGTGGTTGTCTTCTTCTTGCGTGATCGATCAATGGCCTCTCTCGCGAGCTATAAAAAAACTCCCCATGGCTGCTTGGTTTTACTCCAAACGACACCAAATTCTCACTTCCAAGCGGACACCTCCATCCAATACTTGGATCCTAAAAAAAACCCAAACCCCATGTTTCCTCCCTCATGTGGCCCCTCACTCTACCACCTCGCACCTCGCACCTCTCACCCTCCCCTTCCGTCTTCACCTCTCAGTCTGCTTCAAATGCCACGGAAATGGGCTCTGACAAGGAAAACTTTTGGAGAATGAGGTTAGCTGGATGGCTGTTGAAAGGTGAAGGAACGGAGGAGATCTTCCCCAACGGTAGACCTGTCTCTTCTTTTCGTACAGCATTGCTCACGATACAGGCCTTGGTGACTACGCCAGCAAGCTTTATCTTTTCCTCTTCTTTTGGTTGGTGTGTATACATATTGGGCATCTCGAGTGCGTGACCTTGTGGTTGGACTTCCTGATTCAGTTCCCTAGATGTTCTTTGGCATCGCAACAAACCAAACCTGCTCCTATTTGTTTTTTTATTACATAACTTTAGTGACTGGAGCAGTCCTTTGCACTCTATATATACTCCCAGCTTGAGTGCCAAGATTGCAGATTTGATAGAACTCGAGATAGATTTAGGTGAACAAAGTTCTTCTCAAAAAAAAGAAAAAAAAGAAAGAGAAAGTTCTTCTCAAAAAAAAAAGAAAGGGAAAAAGCTAGAGAACTGCTAAAAGAAGATGCTTATTTTTTCTGTATTGCTGATGAATTCGGATTTGATCAACCTACAGAAAATTCAGTATGGGAAAGGAGTGAGAGCGAGACTCGAGTCACTCTACACTGTGTCCAAGAAATTTCAAGTTGTGACTATATAATATGAATTTTTACCACTGCTTTCGAGGACAGAGAAAAAAGAATATGGCATTTACCATTGTTAAAAACATGATTATGTACTAAACCAGAGTGATGCAGAGAAAATTATTGTTTCGGACAAATCTTGACGCAGCCTTCATATCATGTGACGTGATTGTGTCATCTTGACATTGACCCGTGAGTGTTGATGCTCATTTTCTCGTGTATTATTACTACAATCGATCGATCGATCGTACCCATCGGGAGATTATAGTTTGCAGGAATTATCAAAGCACAGACAATAAACAAACCATTCTAAAACACATGAAAATGTTTCATCATTTTCACGGGCTCAGACTCGAACTCGATTGAATCAATTTTGTCTCATCGAGTTAATGACCAAAACATTAAAAATTGCAATTCATCTTATCCTCTCCATATATAATTTTGGTTTGTCTCACTTAATATGTTCTCTCTCTGTGTTTAAGATTCTTGGGATAGGAAATCGGGAAGTGTGTAGACCCCATCTACAGTGCTAAAACACGCAAAAAGCTAGTGTGAGGGCCCCACGTCTGTTCCAAGTCCATTATCGAGGCCTCCGGCAATTATGTTGGCCACTTCCATCCCTTCGTAACCGTGCTTCTTCATCATGTTCTTCCCGTCCCACAAAGCCGACTCATCGCTTTGCAGCGTTCAAAAGGAGGGAGCACCACCTGAGATGCATTGCCCCACACAGATCCACTCTCGTCGATCATCTCAGTCCAAGCAACTTTCCGGATTACCCGGCTCACCAAAAGATTCTAAGCACCTCAAGAAGAAGACAAATTAAGGTGATCCAAAGATCATCATAATCTCTTTCTTTTTGCCGAGTGCTTGATATAAACAAAGACAACGCATTTGTTACTGAGAAAGATTCTAATGTCACAAAGTATGGGCATAATTTGTTTACGATTGAAGCCTAGGGTTACTTTTTTTCGAAAAAAATTGTTGTAATGTCTACAAGCTCAGTAGCCTGACAACACCTACTCAACAAGAGAAAATAAATAAATACAGAAAAAAAATAAAAGAATCATATTCGTTTTTATTGAAGATTATAAAACTTAATTAAAGATTCATAAGAAAAAAATATATTATTTATTAAATAAAATAAAAATAATTATATTATTCAAAGAAAAACATTATATTTTTTTATTTTATTCTTTTATCTAGATTAAAACAATTGTAATGGAGAATGAATCAGCAAATCAAACTCTTCTTATGTGTGAGTCTTGCAAGATCATAGTTATGTGTTTTGTTTTTATTTTTTGGAAATAATTACATAGTATTCGAGTTTGATACTTATTTTTTATTTTTTTATCATCGTTTTTTTAAAATTTTATTCTTTATTATTAAAAAAAATTACTTAGTCTTAAAAAAAGGTGGACAGCATTCTACTTACATGCAGTCTGCTCATAAATGCGATTCTCAACGAGTTGAAAATTGATACACATTCACGGCTTTTGCAGTGACTCGTATGGGTCGCGCACATGGGCTGCTCCATCCATCTCAGTTTGACATTGTCCCCCTTCTGCAATTTGGCAGAGATCGGCGTAGATACCTAAGATAAAAGAAAGAAAACGAAATAGTGGCAAGCACCATGTACGGTAATGATCGGACAAAGGCCAGCATGAGAAAGAAAGGTTGCCCTTTCTTTGACTCTCTTTTGCATTAAACTGTCAAATCCGTTGCCTAACATACTCCAGTGATTCGCCTGTTCAGGAAAAGCATGGATGGAATGCACTGAAGAAGAAGAAGAAGAGAGAAAACGAAAAGCAACTTCGTATTGGTGAGACTGATTTATTATAAGACTCTGCTCACTTGCGAGATTTGACTTGCATATGCTGGAGATTCTTCGGTGGAATTGATTCAAACACAACAGCCGCAGCACCATCTAAAGTACACAGAGACAAGACGGGTTCCGAATGCTTCTCAGTATCTTCCGTGTTGCTCCTATGCAAGATTGTTCTGTGAGTTGACGACGCGATCCATTTTTCACTTTTCAACCGCGACGAGAGAGGACGAAAAGAGCCATCAAACACAAGTCAGGCGGGACTCTTCCTTGATTTGTCCGTCAGTGAGAGAAAGGCACAATTACTGCCAGCCGTGAGGGTTACTCAAACAAAGCCCAGCCAGCCCAGGTTGAGCCGGCCGTCGGAAGAGGACTAACTGCTTGGGTGCGCCTATTGGCTCAACCATGCCATGAAGGCAATTAAGTGAGGATTGGGCCCAAGTCAGTTCCCATTCGGTCCATGTCGGCACGATTGAGTTCACCTGGTCGCGCCCAACCCAATTTAGATCCGCGATCAGGTCCGCGGTCGCTCGCACCCGTCTCAAACGTCAGATGTGGATGGATAAATGGAACAATAACTTGCATTCTTTCAGGGTTGGTTGTTGAGATGGCTCTTCTTCGTTTTCGCTACCCTCTGACACTTCCCCTCTCCTCTCTCTCTTCCTCTTCTCCCGCCCATGGCTGGAGGCGTTTTAGGTGCGCCGCGGGCAACCAGGCTCTCTTCTCTGTCGATGCCAAGAAGGTATTCCCCTCCCTCCTCCTCTCTCTACGTGCACCACACCATCGCACGACCTCTCTGTCCACTTCTCATCTTCCCTTTTAGCTATTTGTTTTGTTTCTTGGGTGCACCTTATTCGAGGTTAGTTAACGCTGGCGGTTGATTTCTTGAATGGTCTGCCATCTTTGGCGCCTGGATGCCCATCAGGGTCTGTTCCAATTAATCCCCCATTTTCGACATGTTCTGGTTTTGCTTCTTGTTGTGGCGATTATTGTTATGGCCCCCTTGATACGGTTCGTTGCTGTTGTTTAAATGCTTGGGAAATCGGTAGCCCCATTTGAGAAAGGATGGTGCAGGCTGTTTTAGGGGCTAATTTTGGATCATTTGGATTTTGAATTGACACATAAAATGGCTGCGGTGATGATTTAGTTAGAGAATTATTAGATCATCTCGGGTAGATGAACGATTTAATTGATCTGTCTCGGTCAGATTATTCTGAAGGTGAGATGGCACCGGCTATTTTCTTTCATTTCTCGTTACACCAATGTGTCAGACCATGAAGGATTTGAAACGTATACTTGATCCAGTGATTTCTTCTGGACTTCTCAACGATGCTACTAACTATGCAGAATGTTAAGTTTTGTGCTCGAGTGCAAGCAGGTTGAAAATTGTCATCCTTCTCTTTGGAATAATAATACGAGCGAATTCACAAACCATGTTCTGACCAACTTATTGTCAAATGCTTCATAGAAATATATCTCCTGACAAATTCACATTGCTTTTCATACTTAAGCCTATGCTAGTTCTTTAGCGGTCAGAGAAGGTGAACAAATCCAGTGTGGCATATGCTCCAGAGTTAGATAAGTTGGACTTGTTTGTACACAGGGATGTCATATATTCATGTGTGCCAGCTGTCATAAGATTGATTCTTCCCTTGCTTCATTGAATAGCACAATGGTGCTCCCAAAAAAATTTCATTGTCGGGATATGATTATTGATGGCTATGTAAAACATGTGATATGTTCTCTTGGAATATAATGATTCATAGGTTTACAAAAAAGGGTAGATTGAATATACAAGAAGGCCGTTCAGCTAGATGCCTGAGAGAGATACTGTTTCATGGAATTCTGTCATCGATGAATTAAGCATGGAGACTTGAGAGCTGTAAGGAAGCTGTTTGATCAGATTCCACCAGTGAAAGATAAAGACACTCGTGGAATCATGCTTAGTGGGGTATGCAGATTGAGATCATATCTATTTTCTCATTATTGAGTTTTTAGAGCTGTTCTACAGGAATTAGATTAATTGGAATTTTTTATCAAATGACATGTTTGATGCAATGATATTTAAATTAGAAGCTGATGCAGACTGTGTGTCTTCCCATACATAAAAATGTTATTGTTTGAGACATTGTCTGCAATATTCATCTAGTCATGTGATATCAAATTTAATGATAGTGCAGTTGTATAAGTTATCAATCATGAAGAAGCTGACACAGACTGTCTTCCCATACATAAAAGTGTTATTGTTTGAGACATTGTTTGCACTTTGCAATATCCATCTAGTCTTATGATATGAAATTTTATGATAGTGCAGTTGTATAATTTATCAAAATTTACTTGAATTACATATAATGGTTATCCTGCTAATTTTCTCACTTGATATTTCTAGTTTCTTATCAGATTTCAAAATTCAATCATATCTTTATAAAACTATGTCTTCATATTCTGAATTTGCAGCTTGTGTTGGAAGTCAAGGAAAGACTTGAAAGAGAGCATCCAAATCTCCCAGTTGGAAAAAATGGAAGGGATGATGAAGATATGATCCTTTGGTTTTTGAAGGACCGAAAGTTTTCTGTTGAAGAAGCTGTCATGAAATTGACTAAAGCTATTGTAATCAGCATTTCCGTAAAATTATGGATAATTGATTGAATCTCCTCAGTTTTATAAATAAATATGTCAGACATGCTTGATAGCTATTACTCCTGGTGATATATTTGTAAAATGAATCCTGTCTAAAGTACTTTTTTCGGTGGGTATTAGAAAAAATATGTTTGGGTAAGAAGAAATTATTCGTTATTGAATAATAAACCATGATTGTTGTGCAACTGGTATTAACAAGAAACAAATGCGCTAATATTTATCTGGTGGAATAATGATAACTGTCCTAGTTGCTGATTTTAATTTTTCATTTTGTGAACTATTGAGTTATATTATTAGGTGGTACATGAATGTAAGCGAATTTTACAACCTTCCATCGTGTTAGTTCACTTTAACCCTGTGATAGATTAGGATTCCCATTTATATGTATAGAGGCATTTACCACTTGGAAATGTGAAATTTTAGCGTCAATTTGATGTTCATCCAAAGTACAAGTTGGACTTGATTTGTCATTATGGAATAATTTTGAAATCTTTTAACTTCTTTTTAGATTTTGGAGCTATTTTGTACTTCGAACATTTATTCAATTTTATACCTTTTCATTTCAGAAATGGCATGAAGACTTTGGCGTTTCAGATTTGTGTGAAGAATCTGTGAAGAGTGTGTATGGAACAGGCAAAGCTTATGTACATGACTTTCTTGACAACAATGGCAGACCAGTATTAGTGGTGGTGGCATCCAAGCATTTTCCTGCGGTAGGAAATACTAGGGTACTGATTATAAAATCAGTGAAATTTTTTCTCTTTACTCATGCATAAGCTCTATTATGATTGCCATATCATGATGCTTCAAGTAAATACTTGTTGCCATGTAGGACTTAATTTTTAATATATTGGAGTTAAAATATATTTTGATGGTTGAACATGCCAAAGCTACAATGTTAAATTAAATAAATCATAACTTTCACATCTTGGACCATAAACTTATAAAACAGATTTAAATACCAGCCAGAGATTGGTCCATTGTCAGATCAGCACAGGACAAAATACCATGGTTTGCCACTAGCAAAATAATATTTAAAATGTCATTTGTTGGTATTACTTCCATATAGTCAGAATATCATATACCAATATAGATGGGACCCATAAATATCGGATAGGACTATTCAGTTTCTGAGTGCTTGATATAAATTACAAATAGATTATTATACAAAAAATAAGTTCAACTCCAATATAACATTTCTAGATGGTGGGCTTTGATGTTATGGTGAGGTTTCTCCTTTGCGTTCAGAGTGACTAAGGTTTGAACCATGGGAACAATTCTTTTTTTTACAGGGGTAAGATTGCGTACATCAAACCATCTTCTTCTTACCAATATAATATGGACAAGCATAATCTCTTTTACAGAAAATATTATTATGTCATCACGATGAAAACAATATGTAGTGTCAAAAACATTGCTTAGCTTGGTCCTTTATTGATGACATGTCAGCATGCTATGGGCAGGTTTTATGTCTAATATCACAAGCTAAGCAGGGAAAAAGAAGTGCTGAGGCACACACATGACCTGATGAACATATTACCAAATTGGCACTTTGAGATAATGGCCTCCGTGCATTGACATGGCTGGCATGCAAAATCTCTTAGTTGGTGTTAGAGGTGTCCCTGGGTACAGTATCCATTCAAATATTCTTGAATTAGGTTTGGAAAAGATGACATTTGATACGAAAAGTTTAATCATTCTGAAAATTATGCTCTTTACAGGAGCCTGCACAATCATTGATGTTTACTCTATGCTGCTTGGCTTGCATGCATTTGTATCAGACTAGCGGTAGCAATACTGGTTTTTATGTCTAAATTTTGTTGGTATTTAAGTTTGCATTTCTAGACTTGAGTAACCTGTATGGCTTTTGTGTTCATTTCTTCCTAACTTGTCATATTCTGTAGATGAAGTTGTATGGTGAACGAGAATGAAATATCTGTTCTGGTTTAGAGTAACAAAAAGTCAGTTATGTGGTGTCAGCCAATTATTAATTTCAACTGATACAGTTTAAAATTTGTAGTAGATTATACCAAAGCTTGATTGATAACTCGCATAATCTTCTTTTGAGCTGTCATAATGTTGTAGTTGCTCATTTCTTGCATTTGACATATTGGTCCCTTCGAACTTATTAAACTACCCTTTTCTGTGTGAAAATTTCTTCCACACTACTAGTACTTGATGCAATATTTAAATAGAGTGTTTTCAAATGATATGTTGGAAAACATCATTTTGTTTCGATATATGTTTTACCAAAGTGTATTAAGCTGGTTGTAGAGTAGAAAGGAAGCAAAATGTTAAAGAGGAGAAAAAGCTGAAAATGTGGGGGAAAGGATAAACTAGTGATAGAAGAAATGCAAGAAGCAGAAAGAAACATAGGAAGTACTTTCTGATGACTAGAGTATCCTATTCTGACAATTGGAACTAATGAACTAAAGGGAAGGACTCCACGTAAAATGTTGTCAACTAAGAAACCTGACAATTCTTGCGTATGGTCTTAACTAGTGTAAAATGATTCATTGTCGCAATGGATATTATCTGTAATGTGTTTCTTTTCTTGTGCACAAGACTGTAAATTTCACTAATCATATTCATGAAAGTGAAGCCTTGTCTTCATTGCTTATCCTTTTAACTTGTGTAACTGTTGAAGGCAAATTAATACATTGTGGCCTCCCTGCCTCCTTTTTAAATCAAAGGTTGCTTCCTTCAGGAGCACGATTACTGATGTACAAGTAATAATTTGTCCACAGAAACAGGAACCTATTGAGGATGAAAAACTTTGTGTCTATCTCATTGAGACTGCATTAAATAAACTTCCTCCTGGGACTGAAGAAATTCTGGGCATATTTGATCTGAGAGGCTTCCGTGTAGAGAACGGGGATGTTCAATTTTTAAAGTTCTTGGTAACTTCTGCAAGCTACTGCTGCCCCTTTCTGCTGGTTAAAGTTGTGAAGTTCCTTAAATTATGTCATTATTGATGTATCTAGACTACTTGCATTTAGAAAATAGGTAAAAGATTAATATTTTTTCCTATGACCCAACAGAAATACAAACTATATCTGACATTTGCTTGCACACATCAAACATTAGATTAGTACTCCTCTACATGCATATTTAATACTAAAATGAGTGGTGCAAATACTCCCGTATGCAAACCTCACTGTTAAATCATTATTGTGTGTAAGAATCTTGGCACTCCACAGATGTTGCTTTCCTCTTGCTGTGAGTTTTTTCATTGTACAAACCCATCCAAAAATACACAATAAAAATGCAGATGGAAGTTTTAGGATGGATCTTTTGGGCTTTCTTTTAATGTTATTGCAGATTTTCTTCAGGAGACATGATTGTTTAGTTTTTGAAATGAGTAAGAATATGTCATAGGAGATTTTTGAGTTTAAGAGGTCATTGTAATAGAATATGTATGACCACAAGCTAACATGCATCCATGTCTTTGTGGTGGATAGTCATCTTTGGACTAATTAAAATGTTTGATATATTTACCTCTTTAATATACCGATATTCCTTGCTGTAGATAAACTGGTGCAATGGTATTATTCTGCCTTGACACAATAAACCCATCTAGATTAAAATTAATTCGAAGGTATTATCGTAACTGATATAATTACTGCTGAAACCTGCAGTTATCACCTTACTCTAGAGATGTTTTCAGATGTCTTTTTTACTTTGATATTGGCTCAGCTAAAGAAATGCATGTGTATTATCTACTTTTGTGTTAGTGGAACCTATATACATACATATGCTAAATTTGTTCAGGAAAGATCATTTATTATTGCATTCATTGTGTCAACAGATGAATGTTTTCTACTATTACTACCCGAGGAGGCTGGGGCAGGTGCTCTTTGTAGATGCCCCTTTCGTGTTTCAGCCCATTTGGCAGCTTGTTAAGCCTTTGATGAGGTCGTATGCCTCGCTGGTGAGCCTTTTTTCTGGGCCAGAAATCTAATGTGCTATGGGACACACATTCTAAATTCGATTAGATAGGAACTTTCCAAATTGATGCTTCGTTGAAGATTGCTTTGCTGATATCTTTATTCCTTTCCTAATTCTCCAAGGTGAGGTTTTGTGACATGGAGACAGTGAGGAAGGAGTATTTTACAGAATCCACGTTGCCAGCAGACTTTAAAGATTGAGCTTCCACTGTCTCATGGACGTACTACTGTACGTCTTTACCGTCTCCAAGACCTTACCATCTGATGTTACAAACCGGCCAATTCCTTTATGGAAATTAAGAAAATAAAAGAGAGGGAGAGAGAGAGAGCATATATATATATATATATATATATATA
>LVTN01001461.1:2061-20858 GCA_001649415.1 Musa itinerans
AATTTATGTGATTTATTTCATTTATGCCAAATAAATACATGCATCAATGTTTAAAACTAAAAGTGTAAGATTTATTATGTCAAAGATTCATAAGGCATAAATCACAAAAATCATCATACATCATTTCTAAATCTCATGCATAGTATAAAATCACCAAGTATGGTACCAAAACTTTTAATATTTTCATTACATAATTACATCATTATGCATCATCAAAATTGATTTCATCGAACATAAAGTATTTTCCATCAAGATCATTTTGTTTGTTGTAGTCATGCATTTTTCTTTTTAGGTGAATCTAACTTTTCTTGCTTAGTTTTCCATACAAAAGCCATACATCATCATTTATAATCGGAAGGCAATATGAAAATCATTAAGATATACATTATTACTTCTTAAACACATACATAGGATTAATCATATTTGGTGTGCAAGCATTAGATTAACATTTTATTGTATTTTCATAAAATATACAATTTTCATGATCATTTTCAAAAATTACAAGAAGGATAAGCATGATTCCTAAAATTTTACTTTTATTACATCATACAATTTTCAAAAAATATATATAATTTTTCTAAACTAATTTAAGAACAACTCATGAAAAGTATTATATAATTTCGAAATAAACTAAGGGCATTTTGATTACCTCATCATCGAAAGTCGTTAAGGCGTAGTTTGCCACCTCGCCTTTGTTGATTTTCTCCTCGTCTTCGGAGGAGCTCAATTCATCCCAAAGTTCTTTCCTCTTCTTGTGTTCATAGCAAATAGTTGCATTCTTTTTGGTCTTTAATTTTTATTTCATGAACTTTTTAAATTTCATAGTGATGAGGAGTTCAAGTTCACCATCACTTGCTTATGCTCGAGTGGTCTTTGATTGTTCTAAGTCTGAAATCCTTCCTGTTCTTTGGAAGGTTGTTCCCAAGTTTGTTTTGCTCAACATGTGTTATAAAACTTATTTCATAGGTCATTAAAGACCCAATTAGTTCTTCAATCAAAAAATGGTTCAAATCTTTTGATTCTTGTATTATCGTTACTTTCGAATCCCAATTTTTAGAAACTAATTGTAAAATCTTGTTAACGAGTTTAAAATTCGAAAAGCTTTTACCAAGCCTCCAATAGTCTCTCTTGGTTCCATACGAAATAACTCAAAATCATGCATAAAAAAGTTGATTTTCGAATCTTTAACTTTGCTAGTACCTTCATGTGTGATTTCAAGAGTATGCCAAATGTCAAAAGTCATTTCGCAAGTAGAAACCTGATTAAACTCAATTTTGTCTAAGGTACAAAATAAAGCATTCATAGCTCTAGCATTTAAAGAAAACGTCTTCTTCTTTAAATCATTCCAATAGTTTATTGGAAGATAAGACATTCGAAAATCGTTTTCCACAGTACTCCATAAATTTAAATCCAAAGAAAGCAAAAAAAACTCTCATTTGAGTTTTCCAATATATGTAGTCTGTCCCATTGAACAAGGGAGGACGAATGAGAGAGTGACCCTCTTGAAAGCCGAAAATAGTCATTTCTCTTGGGTGTTAAACCAAATAAGAAATGAATGTGGCTTTGATACCAATTGTTAGGAAAGAGTCGGCACTAAGAGGGGGGGTGAATTACTACAGCGGTAAAATCACGTCGGTTTCGAAAATTCTATTCGTACATTGAAAACCAATTTCGGAAACTTAACTTGAAAGCATGTTCGTAAATGTATTGAAGGCAATAAGCAAGTAGAGTAGTTTACAGTTAAAGTAAATTGCTCAAAGAAATGCAAACCAAATTTTATAGTGGTTCGATCATCGTGACCTATATCCACTCCGTCGATTCCTCTTTCGTCGAGGCCACCGGCATCCACTATCGGTCTTTCTTCAATAGGCGAAGATCAACGACCTTTTACACCCGTCTTCTCCTTTTCGCAGGTTTAGGAGATAACCTTTACAAGCACTCACTCCTCCTAAACATAATTCTAAACTTATACTAGAGGAGGGGATTTCTCAAGTGATTACAACAGCGTTTTCTCACTTTAAAACTCTTTATGCTTATGTAAGTTAACCAGGGATGAGAGGGATATTTATAGGCCTCAAGTTGATTCAAACTTAGAGCCTAAAAATATCTCATCCTGAGTCTCCCGAGTACGGGCGGTACCATCGTTGGCAGCATTAATTGCCAGTAGTACCACCGCCCAGAATTCTTGGGAGATCGACCTAGACCACCTAGGAGACTGAGTCCTAAGTAATGCCACCGTCGGCCATGACTTCAGGTGCCGAATAGGCTATTCAACCAGCCCAATTCAGCCCTGTTAAGGACCCAATTGGTCCTTAACTGAGTTAGTGTGATTACCTCCCAATCCTAACTCAACTTAAAGTCTAACTATGATAATTTAAGATATTATCTAAGCAATCTTGGTCCGATATGTCAATTGTTCTTCCAGCGAACTTCTCGGTGAACTTCCGACGAACTTCTCGGTGAGCTTCTGGCAAACTCTTGGCGAACCCCCAACGAACTCTTAACGAACTCCCGAAGAACTCTCGGTGAGCAACTAATGAACTCTTGGTGAGCTTCCAGCAAACCACCGGCATATAGTCCGAATCTTCAACGTATCATCTGATATTTGACTCAGGCCCAACATCTACTTTATGCCTTACCGCTATCGTAGTTAATCTTGCACACTTATCTCAACATATAGATTAGATCAAACAATTTTACCAATTTATTTCATCATCGAAATCCAAGATTCAACAAGATTATTAGATAAAGATCTACTAATCTAAGAGGCTTGGGTAGTTGGATGAAGATTCAATACCTAATAGGTTAATATCCATTAGGGTTAAGTAAATAGGGGACCTCTATAAATAGGAGGGAACCAATGGTTCATAGGCTAGAGCTTTTCTGGGTTGTTATCTCTTATTCTCTTCTCCCCTTCTCCTTCATAGATAGTAGGCCTAGAGATTTGAGGAGTATCGTCGTAGCCCTACTATGTGGTTCACCGCTAGAGAGGAGGGCATTTGACCTTCTTCACCCTCTCCTAGATATCTGTAAGAATTCAAGAATATACAATCTCCCTATACAACATAATATTTAATATATGCAGTTTTATGTTTCACAAATTTTGTGCACCAATCTTCGCATGATGACAAATATATGTTTGGGAAATTTAGGGTTTTTATTTTATGTTCTTGACTTACATCCACTCTACCGATTCCCCTTCCATCAAGGCCACCAGCATCCACTAACTATCTTCTTTCAATAGGCAAAGACCAACCACCTCTTTACAACTCTATTCTCCTTTTGCAAGCTCAGGATGGAACCTTTACACCCCCACTTACTCCTCCCTAAATAGAATTCTAAACACTTAGAGTTTGAGAGGAGTACACACAAGATTACAGTAGCGTTTTCTTTCTTTTCACTCTCAATTCTTGTGTTTGTTAACCAGGGATGAGAGGGGTATTTATAGGCCTTAAGTTGATTCAAACTTGGAGCCTAAAAATGTCTCATCCTGGGTCTTCGGGGTATTGGGCGGTACCACGGCTAGTGCCAGTCTTACACTAACGCTGACACTGGGTGGTACCACCACCCAGTCTAGCGGTACCACCACCTAACACCCTAACACTGGCTGGTACCACCGCTTGATAATCTCTCGGAGATTGTGTCTATGTGGTACCATCGCCCAGACTGGCGGTACTACTGCCTAACATAGTCTCGGAGACTATCCACGATGGTTTCACTTGTTTGGTCACTATTTGGGCCTTTCACTTGGCCCAACATAGCCCAAACTTGGGCTCAACTGGCCCCTAATTGAGTTTGCTTAATTATATTCTAAACCGACCCAATTAGACTCTAAACTAACTCAATTTGGATATAATTGATTACAAGCGAATTCTTGTTGTTTAGCATGTCATTGGTTCATCCGATGCTTTGTCCGATCCTTCGACGCATCGTCCTCTCCTTTGGTGTATTGCCCAATCGGCATGTTGTCTTCTCGCAACATCTGATCTTCTTGGCACAATGTCCGATCTTTTTGGCCCGATGCCCAAATTCACGGCCCGAAGCCTTCTACCGATACGTCGACCGTTCCTCCAGCCCGACGTCCAATCTTCTAGCATGTTTGCTCTGGCCCAACATTCGATTTCTCCTACTTTAATCAATTTACCTTTTCTGATCAACATTAGCCCTGCGTTACTCAAAATGCTCATTAGATCACAAACACATCAATTGATTTCATCATCAAAATCCGAGATTCAACAAATTTACCCCCCTTCTTAGTATCGACTCGTTCCTAACAGTTGGTATCAGAGCCTCGTTATTTCTCATTTGGTTTAACACCCAAGAGAAATGACTCTTTTCGGATTTCAAGAGGGACTTTCTATCATTCGTCCCCCTATATTCAATGAGACAAACTACACATTGCAAAACTCGAATGAGTTTTCTTGTTTTCTATTGATTTAGATTTATGGAATATTGTTGAAAACGGTTTTCAAAAGTCTTCTACTCCAATGAACGAATAGAATGATTTGGAGAAGAAAACTTTTTCTTTGAATGCTAGAGCTATGAATACTCTATTTTGTGCTTTAAGCAAAAATGAGTTTAATCGGGTTTCTACTTACGAAATGACTTTTGATATTTGGCATATTCTTGAAACCACACATGAAGGCACTAGTAGAGTAAAAGATTCTAAGATAAATCTTTTGATATGTGATTTTGAATTGTTTCATATGAAACCAAGCGGAAACCATTGGAGACATGTACACTAGTTTTACGGATGTTGTCAATGGTTTAAAAACACTTGGCAAATATTTTTCGAATTTTGAACTTGTTAATAAAGTTTTACGATCTCTTTCTAAAACTTGGGATCCTAAAATAACAGTCATTCAAGAGGCCAAGGATTTGAATACTTTCCCTCTTGAAGAACTTATCGGGTCTTTAAGAACCTATAAAATGAGTTGTATGATACAAAACGAATATGAGAATAACCTTCCAAAGAATATGAAGGATTTGACACTTAGAATAAATGAATACCTCTCGAGCGAAAGCCCAAGTGATGATGAACTTGAACTTCTGACTATAAAACTTAAAAAGTTCATTAAACAAGAATTAAAGAATAAAAATAAACTTAAAAAGAAGTTGCCAAAGAAGAAGAGAACACTCAAAGTGACTTAGGACGAAACGAGTGCATCCGAAGAGCAAACCGATGAAGACGAAATGACAAACTTCGCTTTGGTGACTCTCGACAATGAGGTAAAAAACTCAAACGAAACCCTCTTAGTTTATTTTGAAATTACTTGATGCATTTCATATGTTAAATTTAAATTAGTTAGTAAAAAAAAATTATTAAATAAATAAATAAAAGGGGATCATGCTTTTTTTTTCTAGCTAATTTTGAAAATGATAATGACAATTGCATGTTTTATGAAAATATAACAAAATGTTAGATTTGAATCTAATGATTAATCATATGTATGTTAAGAAAAAATAATATGTATCTAAATTGATGATTTTCGATTTTGATTGAAAATGCTTTATGAAATCATGTTTGATAATATCATGCTTAATGAGTTTATAGTTTGAAATTGTGCATGTTATACCTTGAAAACTTGAAACCATGTTTTGGTATCATGCCCAAAGTAATAATGTATAATGCTTAATAAGTTTATATTTCAAAATTATGCATGATGATTCTTGTAATTTATAGCTTATCGATCTCTGCCATAATGAAAGTTGTTTTTTTGTTTTAAACATTTATGCTTGTTTATATTTGGTATAAAAATTTGGGCATGCTTATATGAAATCAATCATATGAATTGAAATACTAAAAAAGCTTTCTCCTTAAAAAATTTCTCTACTTTATCGATTTTTTAAAAAAGAGAGATTAATGAATTTATCTGTCTTTTTATTATGAATCTCTTGAAAATGATTTTGATTAGATAATTTGAATTTGAATGAGCTTTATCTTGATTTTTTGAGATTTATAACTTGAGATTTCTTATGCATGAATCAAGATATTATATCATTTGATCTCCCATATTTCTCTTTGCCATTTACAAAAGAAGAGATTTGTTGAAATAAATCATGTCTTATGGCATTCATGATTTGATATTAATATTCATGATTTTCATATGACACCTTTGTATTTTTTATGATGACCTGAACATATACACCATTATGTTCTTCCCTTTTTCTTTCTTGTTTAAAATGACAAAAAGGGGAAAGAAAATAGCTAGCATCTCAAGAGAATCAAATTTTCTAGCTTGAAGGATAAACTTAGACATGTTAGATCTCACAAATGCATAAATTCTTCTTATACATTTTTTGGATCATGATATTGATTTCTCGATTTTTACACTTGAATCTTTATGAATCAAGATTAGCTTTCTATTTACAAAAGAAGAAATCTATCAAAAATGATATATGGTCTTTTGACATTCATGACTTGATTCTTCATCTTTGTTATTTATCCTTGTCTTGATTTGAAGAATGAAGTAAAGGGAAATGAATTACATTATTGTATTGTTATTCTCCTCTTTTTGCCAATTACAAAGAGGGAGAAAGAATTGCTAGTGTGCACATCTCAAAAGAGAAAAATTTGCTAGCTTGCACAATTCAAGAAGATGCAAAAACATGCTAGCTTGCTCATCTCAAAAGAGAAGCAAAAATTGTCAACTTGTATATTTCAAGAAGCAAAAGTTGGTTTCTTGAACATCTAAAATATTGCTAGCTTACATTTTTTTTAAAATGATACAAAAATTTACTAGCTTGCATGATATAGAACTTGCTATCTTGAACATCACTAAGAATTGCTAGCTTGTAATAACAAGAGAAGCAAAGATGCTATCTTGCCTATCTCAAGAAGCAAAACAAGCTAACTTGCACCTCTAGTAAAATTTACAAACTTACAAATCTCAAAATTATTGCTAACTTGCATATAAAATGATGTAAAATTTTACTAGCTTGCGCTTTGCCAATGAAGCAAAAATTACACTTCTCAAAAGAGAAGAAAGAAAATTACTTGCTTACATTTATAATGCAATGATTTGAAACTTGCTAAATGCACTTCTCCTTTTTGTTGATAATAACAGGGGAAAAGTTATTATGACAAACATGCATAGAATGATATATTAAAATTTTGATTATTTGATTATGCATAATTTTATGATGATATATTACAAATTTTCATTACCTTGACTTGAATTCAACATGAATTCAAGGTTCTATCAATATGACATATTGATAGGGGGAGTTAAGGTTAACTTCGTCATCAATTGATTGTCATCATCAAAAAGGAGGAGATTGTTGAATCTCGAATTTTGATGATGAAAACCAATTGATAATATTTATGATTTGATCTACGTTTTCAGTGACGCAGGAAGCTTCGATCAAAGAGAGACAATTAAAATTAGGAAGAATCATGTTGGGCCGGAGAAAAACATATCAGAAGATTGGACGTCGAGCCGAAGGATCGGTCGATGTATCGACATAAGGCTTCAGGCTATAGGTTCAGGCATCAGGCCAAGAAGAGCAGAAATTGTGCCAAGGAAATCGGAGTTGCGGAGGTCAACTGGCCAATTGGGCAATAGGCCGCAAGAGAGGATGATGCGCTGAAGATTTGGACGAAGCGCCGATGAACCAATGACATGCCAGACAACATATAATTTGCTTTGTAATAATTGTCTAGATCGAAGTATGTTTTAAGTGTGCAGAATTAACTATGATAGCAAGGCATAAAGCAAAATGAAGTCCCGGAGTCGAGAACGAGATTTCGTTGGGAGTTTGAGAGTTCGTCGAAAGTCCGGACGTTCGTCGAAAGTTTTGTCAAAATTGACCGAGAAGTCTAGGAGCTTGCCAAAGAAGCTTATTGGAACTCACCAAGAAAATCATCGTGAAGTTCAGGAGCTTACTGGGAGTCTGTTGGAACATTGTCGAGAGATCATCAAAAGTTCGTCAGAAGATCGCCGAAAGCTCACGGAAGAAACCTAGACTTACAGACTTATTTAGCTTAGTGAATGTCTTAGAATTCATAGTTAGCACATAATTAGGTTGGAATTGGGCCAAATCAATTTGGGATCAATTGGGCCCAAGTTTGGGCTATGTTTGGCCAAGTGAAAGGCCCAAAAGGTGGCACCGTCGTGGCATAGTCTTCGAGACTATATCAGGCAATGGTACTGCCCAGACATAATCTCCAAGAGACTATCAAGCGGTGGTACTGCTTAGTGACAGGGTTTTAGGCGATGGTACCGTCTAGTGTCAGTGTTAGTGTCACGCCTAGCACAGGCGGTGGTACCGCCTAGCACAGGCGGTGGTACCGTTAGGACCCGGGATAAGACTCTTTTAGGCTCCAAGTTTGAATCCACTTGAGGCCTATAAATACCCCTCTCATCCCTAGTTTAAAAACACAAGAATTGAGAGTAAAAAAGTATAAAAATGTTGTTGTAATCTTATAATAACTCCTCTCAAAGGCTCGAAGTGTTAGTGTGGTTTAAGAGAGGAGTAAGTGGGGGTGTAAAGGTTCTCTCATGAGCCTACAAAAGGATAATAGAGTTGTAAAGAGGTTGTTGGACTTTGCCTATTGAAGGAAGACCGATAGTGGATGCCGGTAGCCTCAATGAAAGAGGAATCGGTGGAGTGGATGTAGGTCACGATGACCGAACCACTATAAAATGGTTTGTATTTCTATTTTATTGTTTATCTTTATTGGAAACTACTTTACTTCCTCATTAATTTTGTTGCACACCCTTTGGAACATATTTCAAGTTAATATCTTTCCGAAATCAGTTTTAATTGAACGAAAGATTTTCGAACCGACATGATTTTATCCATTGCACTAATTCACCGCCCCCCCCCCTCTCTTAGTGTCGACTCGTTCCTAACAAACTTAACGATAATAGGTCCTGCCCTATTGGGTACTAGATTAGTGGATCTTCATCCAACTACCTAAGCTTCTTAGATTAGTGGATCTCTAACTAATAATCTCTCATTGGCTCTTATTGGATCTTATCTATAGGATCCAATAATTCATGGCTTATTGGATATCCAATAAGATAGGGACTCTAGCAGATATCTCATATCTGAACCTCTACTAATCGCAACACCTACCATATGTATATGACTCTTTAGGCTCAATATCGAGCTGGTCGTTAGTCATACCTGTTAGAACTAATTCTGGCTCAGTGAATTATTATCTCCATAACAATTCACTCGACTCATCGACTACAGACATACTAGGCCACTACATCGCAATCCCTAGACGATACAGGGGAATCTAATCTATTAGACCTGTTTGTCCTCGGTTATCGTATATCTATAGTCTCTCATCCATCTAATATCCCAGAAACCATATACAGGGTATGGTGCTGTCAAGCCCATATGGTTTTTATTCGAATCTCGCTTTTATCAGATTCTCCCGAAGAACTCTTTTTCTCTCAATCCGAATGACCCTAGCCTAGGGATTTATTTGAGCAAGAATACATGAGATATTCTTCTCATGATATTGAGAGAGGATGATCCTCTATCGATACTCAATAACCCTCATAAAGTTAGCTGCCACTCCCGATAACCGGATGGACTAGATTTGGAACTTCCAGACCTATAAGTCTGATATTAAAGAGTGGAGTACTTATATAGGATATCCTTAGTGTCTTAAGTCTAAGGATCAAATATACTATTAGGACGACGGAATAATTGTCTAACAATGAGGTCTCATCAACTATCCAGCATTTGGTAAGTGGATCAATCAGTGAACTCATTCTCCAATGAGCACCTACGTTATATCCATAGTTTCCCCACATAAGCAGCTATAAGACCAATTGCCTCTATCATATGGATGGGTATACAACATACCAATCTATTCGGTTATCTCAATGTCCCTCTCGAGTAACCTTTAATTGGGATTATTTAGGATCTGTATTTAAAGGCGAATCAGTCTTATTATTATGATCTCATCACGATCCAATTCTTATTGCACAGATCTACGGATATCATAATATATATATGCAACAAGCAATATAAAGTGAGAAAATATCATAATAATAATAAGCAAAAAAGACTGCGTGTTATATCACACGTGACATCACTCATGTGATTGCCTTGCAAGGTATCTATGACTAGCAGGCTAGGTACTGCCAAGGGCGAAATACCCTTGGTATGACCGAAGAAGCAACGAGAATCAATAGAAGGACCGTCGAGCATACCAATAATAACAAATCAGTGGAAAGAAGAGAAGCTCTAATACCATAAAGAATTAAGATCTTATAAAAGAGATAAAATTTTATTTATTAAAATAATAAATATTTATAAAACTTTTTTTATTATGATCAATAAAAAATCATCTATCATCTTTTATCTTTGCCCATCTCATCCGTTAGTAATGCTAATCTTCCATCATAAGTACATAGATTATACATGGTTTTCCCAATAACAAATGCCAAGCTGCATAACGAGAAGAACAACATCAAAGGCAATTGCATGGTGCCAATAATTAGTGTTTCCAAGTGTGTTGTAAAATTTATAGTTTTTGTGCTATATATATTCGATCATGGAAATGTTCTAATAAGCTAGCCTAAATCTTTCGACACTTTTGGTGAAGTTCCCATGTTTGTTGATGGATATCTAGAGTCCATGAACAGAGTTAATTCCAGAGCTCTCGCAGCCCCATAAATTGACTGATGGTTAAGTCATCCTCCTTGTTGTATCCAAGACGAAAGTACTGTTGCGTAAGAGACATCAAACTAAGAGACAGTTGACTCAAGATGGATGCAACTCATCTCTTTATAAGGAAGAAAAAGAAAGGTAAGGCTTACGAAAAGAGAAAGATATTGAGTGCACGGAGAATCTCATGTACTTGATTACAGCAAGTTTTTCCTACCCAACTCATCCTACTTTTCTCTCTCTTTAACAGCTTGGAGTGAGCAAGGTATCAGATAGCTATTAGTTTAGCGTCTGCCGACACCATCAGTTTAGCATCTTCAATCAGTGCATTCTTCTTCTTCTAGAAAATAACGCACGAAAACAACTGCTCAGAGTGTGATATCAGAATTGATGTTTCACTCTGTGTATATATAATATATGAATAGCAGCCAGAGGAGACTGATGAGAGAAACTTGAGAACAGCTTGGAATCAGAGGGTTTGGGTCATAACAAGGACACTGGTGAATGGACAAGAGAAAGGCCTGGGACCGAGCACATTATTAGGGACAAGTAGAGGGAGAAGCGTGAGAGGCCAAACATGGAGTCGGTTGGAGGAAGGATAAGGAGCTGATGTCGGATATGGATCAACTAGTCTTTAGATGACGTTGGAGCTAAGGAAATTAATGGGCACGCGCACGCGCTCGCACTACCATAGATAACTACTCTAGACCGTCCCATGCTCCGAGCAATGATTGAAAGGAAAGAGACGAGTCGATACCAGGAGGGTTCTCCAACTTAAAAAGAACCCCAAGACATTGTTTGGTTGGATTTGGATTCCCTGTCATATACAACCATATCATAAATCATATTGAGATTTTTTATGTATCATATTTGTGAGCTTGTTATCTTGCATAACTTGAAAGTTAACATATCATATTTGTCATATTTTATATCCTAATACTATCATGTTGGACTATCTTCTTAGTTCTTTTTCTTTAAATAAAATCTTATTTCTTTTTTGCTACTAAACTTATCTTGATTTATTAAAAAAAAATTAATTCATTTAAATTATATTTTTAACTACTTGACACTAAAACCATGTTAAAAATCTGAATATTCATGATGGATATAAGTTAAACAAGTAAAGATTGATACATACGGACATCAATTCAACCTAAACATTGGTTATGAGTCTAACTTAATATATATAATTCAACCCTTTCCATCTTTAACAATATGAGATTATCTTTTTAATTTATCTTTTTTCACCTCAAACACATAAATTTAACAAAGGGTGATTTTCATAGAAAGTACTCATATTTTAAATATTTTCCAATCGATACCCTCCATATTTCAAAAGGTACCCCTAATTTAAAAAAAATCTAAGATACCCCTCAAAAAATTTTTTGTTAAATTTTTATCCATTTTTTACTAGTTTTAAACTATTATAGTATTTTCATTTGGTTCGTTTATAGTATTTTTCAATAATACTTATAATATTTTTATTGAGATATTAAAAATACTATAAATACTATTGAAAAATACTATAATTGATATCATATTATATCTCTTCGATTGTCATTACTCATAGATTATTATAATATCATATTTTTATACTTTTAATTAGTTTGGTTGAATTTAGAAGTTCATTTGAATTATTTACAGTATTTGTGATTAAATTTTATAGTGTTTTTTATTATGATGGTTAAAACATTATTATAACAAACTAATTTTTTATTTCTATTTGTCTGATATTGATCTTAAACTATTATAAATACTTATTTAAATCATAGTATAATACATAAAATGATTTCTAATGCATCATTTGGCTCATTTATAGTGTTTTTGTTAAGATGATCAAAACATTGAAATAGGCTAAAAATATCATAAGAGGCCAAAACATTATAATAGATGAAAAAAAATTGAGAGATAATTTAAATATTTTTTAAATTAAAAATATTATTAAAAAATGAGGGTATCAATTGAAAATGTCTAATATATAAGTATTTTGAGAAAAATCATCCTATAACTAACACATCATATATTTGTTAGACTATTTTAGAAAAACTTAGAAGATGCTTTTCAACAAGCTTAAAGCATATTACGGCATTGTGCTTGTGGAGAAGAAAAGGCAAAAAGAAGTTTCAAGATGCACATCACACTTTGACAGCATTGTCAACAATCATATCTCTTTACTAAGCGGAACTTTCAACAGGCAATATATAGCGTCTTTTCCTATATCCTTTTGTTAAAGGACGGAACATTTATTCCCTTCGACAGTAATAATTTTAAGGAATGCTCTGCATCAGGACCACATGTTTAATACAACTATTTCCGTAGATCTTTCTGTAATTTTACGATACCCGCTTCCACACCCGCGTTAGACTAACGTGGAGCACTGAGACGTTACCGGGTCCCACATCGCAGGCAACAAATACTTCCTCCCGCCCAATCCTTTCGCGTTGTAGCTGGCCCCGCTTGATGGGTCCACCAGGACTTTACCCGGGTACCCCGGATAAGCACCGCTTCCGAACACCCCCGTGCACGCTGTCACCGCCTCCAGCGGCGCATCCGCTGGCCCCTGGTAGTAGCCGTCGCCGTTGGGGTTCGTCGCCGCCCCAGCCAGCAGGGTCGCCAGGTTGATGACGACTCCGTCCATCCCCACGTCGCCGTTTGGAGCCACCAGCGGCGGGGTCTGCGGCCCGTAGAGCGGTTGGTGTAAGGGCCACGCGCACTGGCCCGGGCATTGGCTCGCCGAGTCGCCCACCCAGACGAACCCGGCCGAGCCCGGAAGTCGTCCGTGCGTCCCGCACCGGCTCGAGCAGAAGCCGTCGACCGCCACGTCCGCCGCGGTGACGACCATGCTGATGGCCCTGGAACCCCTCCCGGACGCCGCTCTAGCAGCCAAGGTGGCCACGTCGGACGAGGAGAGCAGCTTCCCCTTGGAGTATGACTCGTCGATGAGCTGCGGGCCGAGGGATAGGTGCACGGCAGCACCGCCATACCGGGCGATGGTTTGCCACCAGGAGGCGGCGGAGGGCAGTGGGGGGGAGGCCCCGTTGGGGGAGAGGGACCGGATGAAGTCGGCCACGATGGCCCGTTGGGCGGCCGAGAAGCGGCCATAGAAGAGCAGGCTCAGGGTGTAGTCACCTTTAAGGAGGGGGCCATTATGGTACTTGAGGACGAGAGGTGGCTGCTGTACCAGGACGAGCTTCCTCGGTGCAGCTGCGTCGGAGTAGGACAAGAGCAAGAGCAAGGATAAGAGGAGCAGGTAGTGGAAAGTAGCCATATCGATCTATGTATCGAAGTGTTTGTCGTGGTTCTTATACTTTGAGGCAATGCCACAAGGTAGGGAGATACAAGATATATATATAGTAGGGGAGTGAGGAATTTGTAGAGGAGGGTTCATGGCTACAGCTGTGGGTGGTGGGATCAGGCGAAGGAGACTGGTTTCCACCAAATGATTAGTGGTGGGGTTGATGGACTTTGACTGATGCCGTGCATTGTTTTGCTTACTCTTGGTCAAAATCGTGTGGAATTCCAGGTCGGGTTTGATGATGAACAAGTACCTTTGTGAAGTCAAATCTATCAGGTGTAACATGCCATAAGAAGTAGTAGCTCACGTAGCATGCGACTTCGATGTCCAGTTTTCATTTCGTCTTCTACTTGTGAGGAATTGTTTCATGATCCTATGAACTCGATCAATCTCATATGAGTTACAGAGCATGTCGATGTTGGGTAGGGTGATTTAAGAGATGAGGAGGATAGATAGATAATGACGGCTGCGGTGGAAGCCTCTTGATCGCCTCCTTTTTGGAAGAGGTTTCGTCAACTCAGCAGTCTGCTTCTGTTTTCAATGGCCGCACGACCGTTCCACTTCTTTGCTCACGGTGGTCTTCCCTGCCAGCCGAGCAAGGTGTGTTTGGTATCCCCTTTAATGTCTTCTATTTGTTTTTTTCTTCGTATTTTAAGCATCAATTTAGTGTGATGTGAAACACATACATGGAGCAGTCAATGGATCAGCTCTAAATGGTACCATTAATATATATATATATATATATATATATACCTTCATGCTAGCTGTAGTGGGTTTTTATCACGCGCGTCCGTTGATGTGTTTGTGGATGTCTATTAGCTCCTCTTATTATTTGAGAGTATTAAAATTGACTGTTAATCTAGGAGGTTTTATTGAACGTAGATACCATAATCATGCAGCGATTTACATTACGATTTTAGTGTCACCAAAGTAGGATAAGGCCCAAGATAGTGTAGGGATTAGGATATAAGTCAGTCGTGTCGCTTTTGAGACACGACTAGTGATGTGAAGGATTTCTTCGTCATCAATTGGTGCTATCAATCCAGCTAGTGTCCCACAGTTGCACGTTGTGCCGATAATGTTCAATCATTGAATGGCAAGGAAGAAGACGAAATCAAAATGTTGTCCTAACAATATCACTCATGCCTCCCTCAACAATCATCATTAATAGCGAAATGGACATCTTAATTAATAATTCAATTCCCAAAAAATTTATGCCCCCGAATTACTATGCCTTGCACAAAATCAATCCCAAAGTTCTTTTCAAATTCTAACTTTTTCAAGGACTTTTGGCATATTAGATTGTCAGTTTATATATGAACAAAAAGATAATTGGAACTCGTCATCTTTTGGCATATTACAAAATCGAACAGTAATAGTTCGTCTTAAAAGCCAGCTCTCGTTCCAATCACTCTAACATAATCCACATCAATAGTAACGTGATAAAACATGCATTTATTGGCTCAATTATGTCACCAGATATGTTAGTGTACAGGCAGGCCTACACAAACAACAATGAGCAGTGGGAGAAATGAATCTTCTATCTTCTATTTATCCATGCCCACAAGGAAAAGAATACAAGAGTTGTTCCTAAAGCTCTCACCACCCACCTACATTTCTGTTTTATTCTTTTGAACCAACGGGCTGTTTGTTTCCACCACCATCTACCTCTGTACACTGCTTTTCCACCCAAAATATCGCACCCTACAATACTGTTTGTTCCATCAAGTGAACACTGGGATGAGCTTTTGAAGGCAGAAAACACCCAAGAAATCATTGTTCACAACAGGCTAGCTCTCTAACTCTTTCCACCAAGACTCTCATAGAATAAGATGTAACCATGATCTGTGTTGCCTGGGTACTCCTGAGAGGACCCAAAGAATGTCTGCATGGTCGATTCATCAATCATTTCGATGTTGTCATCATCGAACATCAACCAGTGGTTGTGGCTTTTGACGAGGCTGACATAGTGACCATGGTTGGGGCCGCTCCCCACATGGACCACAACTGCAAAAAGAATGTACTCGGAGTCTGCATCCTCAGCCGTGTTAAGTTTCAGCTCCATGGGAAACACAACACGGTAGGATAGCTTCTTGTACCGGCCAAGCTGCTCCATGTACTTAAAGCGTTTGAGGTGGATCACAAGGATATGTGGTGGCTTCTTGATCTTCATTCGCTTCTGTGCTTCCTGCAAACTGCACAGGAGAACAAAATTCCATGCTTCAGAAAGAGCTAGCACAAAATTATCCAATCTCAAAGTGCCAATGAGGATTCTTGCAGAAAAACAATCATGCCAATGATTCGAACCAAGAAATATTTTAAAAGATTGAGTTACCATCCCATGAATAAAGTATCTGCTTATTAGTAACTTAAGCCTTATCATTGCTTCCATGCTGCAGCAAAGTTGGAAGTCACTCCAAATTGAAACAAGATTTTAATAAATTGCAGTCATTGAACAAGTGTGACAAAGATATTAGGCAGTCTCTAAGTCAAAGATATCAGGCAAGTTAAAATTTTATTATGAAAAGAGACAAACATATGGCATGTAAGTCAGTTAGCACATGGGATGTGACTTTAGTACAAGAAGAAACAAAAGACCAGAAGATAATTCTTACCTGTCTCAGATGCACTATCGAGAAGTGGAAAAGAGCAGTCATCTCTAGTAAATAGATAAACTAAATTCTAGAGAAAATTCAGATACCATGATAAAGGAAAGGAGTTGATTACTTATTATAAATAAAATTAAGCTTTATTAGGCAACAATATTAAGAACCACAAAAGCAGAAGATAACAATGCACCTGCAGCACTTATCACAGAAAAACTTGTCCTCAGCATTTAAAGTTTCTGTCGAACAAAAGTTTTTGAGGCAGCTTGTTATAGAACTATTTTGCTCAATATCAAGGCTCAAGTCAAAAAACATCTCATCCCTTGCGGTGACAGTTTCACAACATAAGCATCGTGTTTCATTAGTCAATATGCCCTGTACACAAGAATACAGTTTATGTTAGCATCATCAAGTACCACATACTTAGCTTTATGCATGTCACATTTAACAGAAGATGCACAAGGAAGCAGGCTACTTGGTCACCTGAAAGTTCTTGTGAACCCACGTAACAATTGGCTCTTTTCTGACACCATTCATCACAGGATGGCTTGGTCCATTGCTAATCTTTTCAGAAGGTGACAAGGCCTCCGGGGGACGTTTTAAAGCGTTAGACTCTTTTTCAAGAATATCAACAAGTTCGTTCAGCAAGAAATTCAAAAACTCGTGAGCATCCTAGAGAAGCCAAAAGAAAAAAAATATCATTTTGATGTCATATTAGCTAGCACAATCACAATGCTCAAAGATGTAGCAACAAGAGATATTTGGTATGATCCATTTTAGGATAACAGGAACGTGGTGACTCAAACAAAAAATCTTCCATAAACTCCATATTTGTGGGATGAGGTAACATCTAAAATTACTATTATACCTATCTATACCTTCCAAATCATAGAATTTATGGACCATTAACTGAAAGAAGACATTCCACATAAAAAATAAACAGATCACTGAGGCCTTTCTCAACAAATCAGGTAGACAAGAATAGATACATTCTGCAAATGAATTAAAGCTGAAGATGCAATTATCACATTGCTATAATTCACAGCAGCGACTTATATAGAGGCATATTTGAGAGTTTAATAGGAGGAAATTGATGAGAAGAAAAACAAGAGGGTGATAATCAATAATTTTGCATCATAATTTAGTTTAAATTTTAAAGTTCACTAAAATTCTAGTTAGCATAGGGAAGATAGTCCAAAGTGAATAATCAAGCACAATCTATGTTCCACAAGTAAATAGATGAAGTATATCCCTAGAACAGCCAGAAAGTCCAACTAATGCCTATGCTATTAACAAATTAGCAAGTCAATTTCAATTACCTGATGCATGTATCCGCGGAAAATCTCATTCTGTTTCTTCACTCTATACACAAATCGCTTTGGAGCAACAACACCAGTTTTTTTCTTTTGGGAACTAATCTGCACAGGGTACCAACCAAGACATAAACTCCTCAGAAGATTTGGCATAAAACATACTACAAAACTAAACCAATAGTATTCTGACATAGTAATTAACTAGGCTTTTCAATAACTATTATAGGTCATCTACATGGGCTGATACAATTTGATTGATAGAAACATCATTATCACAATCTTCTTCATGTAAAAGTTGTCTTGGCAAGGAAAAAGTCAAAATGCTAATGGACTGGCTGAATTTTAGGAGCAGTGTCAAGATCAAACATGTAGGTATTACCGTATTAGTATTAGTGTATAAGATCACGCAATTGCTGAGATTATCCTAACTGTGAAAGCAGTCTTACTAGTGGACATGGCAAACAACTCTGTATATTTGACATACCACCTAGTTGTCATATTTGTATCTCAGTTTTGGAAAGTACTCTCCAAAGCTTCCATCCATAAGCAATTTTCTAATTATCAGTATGTGATGGTGATAGGACCCTAGCAGGGTTGGGTCCTACTCAACCAAGAAACAACTAATAAAACCCTGTGAGATAGTAATAAACCCCACCTAGCCGCCTCTATCCTATAAAGAAGTGTGGCTAGGGTTTATATTTGGGTCTTTGGGCTTCCTAGCTGTCGCCCCCTTTTATTGGGTTGGTTGGTTAGAGTTGAGAACAAAAGGGGTAACTCACTTAGGGTTTGGAGCTCTATATAAGCATGTAGCTTCCATCTCTTTGAGAATAAGATCTATCTACAATTGCAGCCATTTGGCCGACTTCTAGGAGGGTGGAACCCCTATAGTGTTCCAAGGAGTGATCTCCCTCAAAGATCAATCTACATAGAATTCCTCTAGGGTTCTATCAT
>LVTN01001461.1:58863-73323 GCA_001649415.1 Musa itinerans
AACTTGGAAGAAAAGAGGGAAGAGAACTCTCAACTTATACAATACTTTTGAGCTCTAAAAATCACAGAGTAAGATCAAGATTTTGGTGGTTTTTGGGTGCCGTTTCATTGCTGAAAGGGTGGGGTATTTATAGGTCCAAATCCAATTTGAATTTCGAGCTCAAATCTGTCAATTCCCAGAATTTTGGGGTCTGGCGGTTACACCGCCTGACTGGGGCGGTTGCACCGCCTGGCAGAGCTCAAAGACTGAGCCCTAAGCGGTGCCACCTCTTGACAAGGGCGGTTGCCCCTCCTAGCAGAGCTCGAGGACTGAGCTCAAGCGGTTCCACCGCCTGTTAGGGGCGGTTGCACGCCCAGCTAGAGCTTGGAAACTGAGCTCAGGCGGTTCCACCGCTTGTTAGGGGCGATTGCATCGCCCAGCCAGAGCTCAGAAACTGAGCTTAGGCGGTTCCACCGCTTGTCAAGGGCGGTTGCACCGCCCAACCAGAGCTCGGAGACTGAGCCCTGGGCGATGCCACCATTGGCTAGAAATCTGGGTTCGAATGGGCTGATCCATTCGGCCCAATTTGGGTCTGTCAGGGGCCTAATTGCCCCAAGATTAAGTTAATGGGATCACCTCCCATTTCTAACTTAATCAACCTGCTAACTACGATATTTCTTAAGACATTTACTACAACTTGCTCCGGTGCGTCAATCACTTCTTCCGGCGATCTTCCAGCGAACATCCGATGAACCTTCAGCGATGCTCCAACGGACTTCCGGCAAACTCCTGGACATGCGACGATCCACTTGGCGAGTTCTGACGAACTTCTTTGCCAAGCTCCTGGACTTCTCGGATTTATTCCTGCAGAACCTCCGACGACCGTCCGGACTTCTGTCGAACTCTCGAACTCCCAACGTGATCATAGTCTTGACTCCGGCGCAACTCCTACTGCATGTCTTACTTTCATCGTAGTTAATCCTGCACACTTAAAACATACTTCGATCTGGATAATTAATACTAAGCATTAATCAAGTTGTCCAGCATGTCATTGGTCTCTCGACGCTTCGTCTGATTCTTCGGCGCAAAGTCCTCTCTTGCGGCCTATTGCCCAATTGGCTAGTTGACTCTGCAACTCCGATGTCCTTGGCGTAATATCCGCTCTTCTTGGCCCGATGCCCGAATCTATGGCATGAAGCCTTCTATCGATACGTCGACCGATCCACCGGCCCGACGTCCAATCTTCTGACATGTTCCTCTGGCCCAACATGATTTTCCTGCTTTAATTGTCTCATCCCGATCGAAGTATCCTGCGTCACTCAAAATGCAGATTAAATCATAAACATATATCAAGTGGTTTCATCATCAAAATACGAGATTCAACACCCCCCCTCTTTGTGCACTCTTGCTCCTAACTGTACCGCCAGACTAGGCGATGGTGCCGCCTAGTGTCAATGTGTCAAGCGGTGGTACCACCCAGTGTCAGAACTGATAGGCGGTGGTACCACTAGTATCCCAAAATCCTAGGGATTCAAATTTTTGGCTACAAATTTGAATCCATTTGGGGTCTATAAAAACTCTATTTATCCTTGCTTGGTAAATACAAGAAATGAGAGTAAAAAAAAAGAAAAGGATGTTGTAATATTGTAAGAACTCCTCTGAAGCTCTAAGTGTTGGGTGAAGTTTAAGAGAGGGATGAATGGTTGTAAAGGATATCTCTTAAACCTGTGAAAAGGAGAAAAAGGGGTATAAAAGGGTAGTTGATCTTTGCTCATTGAAAGAAGATTGGTAGTGAAAGTCGGTAGTCTCGAGTGAAGAGGAATCGAGAGTGGCTATAGGTCACAATGACCAAACCACTATAAATCTGGTTTGCATTTCTGTTTATGCTTTTTATTCATATTACAAACTAATTTCTTACTTTCACTATGCTTACAAATGTGTTTTCAAGTTAACATCTTTCCGATATCAGTTTTTATCGAACAAGAATTTCTAAATCAATGAATTGTTATGTACTAATTCACCCCCCCTCTTAGTGTCATTCATGATCCTAACATATAAATGGAAATGCACACCAAATTTATAGTGGTTCAGTCGTCACGAACTACATCCACTTCGGATTTCTCCTCCGTCAAGGCCACCAATTTTCACTAACAATCTTATTTCAATGAGCGAAGATTAACCACCCATGTTACAACTCTTTTCTCCTTTTCACAAGTTTAGGAGAGACCTTTATAACTGTTTTTACAAGTAGTCCTCATAACTCCCTTAGAATAACTTAGAAGATTGAGAAGGAAGGAACTCAAGACTTTCAATTTGCACACTTAGAATCACAAGTTTTTCATGCTCTTTTCTTGTTGCATCAAGCAAAAATGAGTGAGGTATTTATAGGCCCCAAATGAATTTAAAAATGGAGCCAAAAAGTCTCATCCCTAAGTTTTTGGGGTACTAGCGATACTACCACAAGTGTTGGGCGGTACCACCACCTACTGCACTAAGCACTAGCGGTACCACAGCTTGACATAGTCTCAAAGACTATGTTCTGGCGGTACTACTACTAGTCTTTTGGGAACGTACATTTCATATGTTCTAGCTCATAGGCGGCTCCACCACCTGGTCTTGCAGTGCCACTACCTGACTAAACTTTAGGTCATCGAATGGACCTTCCAATAGGCTTAAATTAGCCCTGATTTAGGCCCAATGGGCTCCTAATTGAGTTGGCATGGTTACACCCAAAACCAACTCAATTAAAACTTAAACTACAATGATCAAGACATAAACGATTACACAACATGAATTTTGTGTTGTCCAACATATCATTGGTTCATCCGAACTCCCAACGCATCGTGCTTTCCTTCAGTATATTGCCCGATCCATCAGCATGTTAACTCCCATAACATCTGATCTTGGTGCAATGCCCAATCCTTCCGGCCCGATGCTTGATCTCTGACTCCGACCTAACGTATGATTCTTCTACTTTAATCGATTTGCCTTTTCATGATCGAAGTTAGTCCTGCATCACTTTTCTCAAATGCTAGATCATAAACTCATCAATTGATTTCATCATCAACATTTGGGATTCAATAATACTTACATGAAAGATGGGTTTGCTTTAGGTACCCATTTAACTTTGGGTTCTTTATGGTTAGATTTACCTTTCTTGACTTTTGGCATCAAATAATTTATAGTTCCTTTAGGAACCAAACTAATTTATGAGAACTATATTTTATAAGAGAGCATCTACAAGCATAATGGCCAAATTTTTCATAAATATTATATTTAACTTTAGGAGGAATATGTAGTGTGAGTCCTTTTACAAATTTTGTTAACTTTTGATGTGTGTTACTACTCATGAAACCAATCCCTTCTTTTCTTAATACACAACCATGATTAGCAAGAACCATGTTTAGTGACTTATTTTCAATATTAAAATTTTCTATTGTTTATTCTAGGAACATGTTTTTCTTTTTAAGTGATTTTAACTCTTCACATTTAGTGCAAGATGTTGACATATATTTATCATACTTATTTTTCAATTCATCAAATTCATTCGAGAGAGAGAGACATGATCCTTTTTTAGCAAATTATATTTTTTACCGATCTTTTTAAGTTCATCATATAAATCATGAAATGCATCAAGTAATTCATCATAAGATAAAGATGATTCGGGAGAGTCAATGCCTCATCATTGAAGGCTATCAAGGCATAGTTTGTCACTTCATCTTCATTGATTTGCTCTTTGACTTCTAACTCACTTGATTCATCCTACTGTTACTTTGAGTGTTTTCTTCTTCTTTTAGGTTGATTTCTTTTTCAGTAGCGAACACTCACTTTTGAAGTATCCTAACTTTTTGTATTCAAAGCATATGACTACATCCTTCTTGGGTTCACTTTTATTCTTACTTTCTCGTCGTGTAGGATATATTTTGTTTCTTTTCATGAACTTTTTGAATCTTCTGGTAAGGAGTGCCATGTCATCATTATCATCACTTGAGCTTTTACTCAAGTTGTCTTCCTTGGATTTAAGTGCAATATCTTTTCTTCTCTTGGGAAGGTTTTTCTCTTCTTCGTCATATGCTTTATGGGTCATTTCATAGATCATCAAAGATCTTATGAATTCTTCAAGAGGAAAATTATTTAAGTCTTTAGCTTCTTGTATTGTTGTTACCTTTGGATCCTAGCTTTTAGGAAGATATCTTAAAATTTTACTCATTAATTCAAAATTAGTATAATTTTTACTAAGAGCCTTTAACCCATTGATAATATCCGTAAAACATATATATATGTCATCGATGGATTCGCTTGGCTTCATTTTAAGCATTCATAGCTTTAGCATTTAAAGAAAAAGTTCTCTTTTCAAAATCATTTCATTCATTCATTGGTTTAAAAGATTTTTTAAAGCCAAACTCAACAACGTTCCATAAATCAAAATTCATAGAAAGGAGAAAATTTCTTATTCTAGTTTTCCAATAGGTATCGTCTTTCCCATTGAACATAGAAGATGAGTGATGGAAAGAACCTCTTGATTGTCTAAAAAAGTCATTAGATCTCTCTTAGGTGTTAATCAAACTAAAAGAACGGAGCTCTGATATCAGTTATTGGGATCGTAATGGCACTAAGAGGGGGGTGTGAATTAGTACTATAACAATTTTATATGATTTTAAGGTTAGATCGATAAATATATATTGGAAATGCATTTAACCAAAAGTGCGTGTAAGGGTAGTGAGTGAAGTAAAACAATAAGCAACAACAAAACAAAGGCAAGAGAAGATATACAAACCGATTTATAGTGAGAGTAAGCAATAAAGATAAACAGCAAAGAAGAGAGCACACCGGATTTATAGTGGTTCGGTCGTCATAATCTACGTCCACTCCTAATTCCTCCTCCGTCGAAGCCACCGACTTCTACTATCGATCTTCTTTCAACGAGTAAAGATTAACAACCCTCTTACAACCTTTTTCTCCTTTCAAGTCACTCACCCCTTCCTTAAACTGAAATCAAACTTAGAGAAGAGGAGGGGAATTCTCATAAGATTACAACGTTTTCTCAAGTTTTTGTTCTCAGTTCTTGTATAAACCGAACAGAGATAAGTAAGGTATTTATAGGCCCCAAATGGATTCAAATTTAGAGCCAAAATGGTCTTATCCCGGGTTTTCAAAGTACTGGCGGTACCATCGTCAGTATTGGGTGGTACCACCGCCTACCAAACTGACAACTAGTGGTACCACCGCTTGTCAATCTGACATTGACACTGGGTGGTACCACCGCCTAACAGCTTCGAAGACTGGGCTCTAGCGGTACCACCACCAGTTTGGGTGGTACCATCGCCTAGCATTGGGCAGTACCACCGCCCAAACACTGCTTGAGAGGTCGAGCCTTAAGCGATTCCATCGCTAGCCCTGGTAGTACCACCACCTGACCTAGCTCCAAGTCACTAAATGGGCAAACTAGTAGGCCCAATTCAGCCCTGGTTCAGGCCCAATTGGCCTATATTTGAGTTAGTAGGATTACTCCCAAAACTAACTTAATTAGACCTAAACTAACTCGATCGAGACACAATCGATTACAAGCGTGAATCCTATATTGTCCGGCATGTCATTGGTTCATCTGGTGCTTCGTTCGATCCTTCTGCATATTGCCCAATTGGTATATTGACCTCTCGCAACTTCTGATCTCCTTGATGTAATGTCCGATCCTTCAGCTCGATGCCCGAACTCATGGCATGAAGTCCTTCCGACACGTCGACCATTCCTCCAGCCTGACGTCCAATCTTTTGACATGTTCTACTATAGCCTAGCGTCTAATTCTTTCTGCTTTAATTAAATTATCTTTTCTTGATCGAGGTTAGTCCTGCGTCACTCAAACACACACTAGATCATAACTTCATCAATTGATTTCATTATCGAAATATGATATTCAATAATCTCCCCCTTTTTTATAATGACAACCAATTAATAATGGAGTTTAAACTAAACTCCCCCTATCCATATGCCATAATTAAAAGAACCTTTGAATTCATGAGTATCATGAGTGTTTCATCATTGCATGTATCATGAATATTAAAAGAACCAATTAATCACATTATTGCATGCATCATAAAATCACGTATAATCAAAACATCAAAGTGCATCATCCTATGCATATATCAAATCATCATCATAACTTCTCCCCCTTTGTCATCAACAAAAAGGACAAAAGTACAACTAGCAAGTTTTTAAAATAAGCAAGCTAACATTTTTTTAGAGATGTGCAAGTTAACAATTTTTGCTTTCTCTTGAAATATGCAAGCTAGCGATCTTTGCTTTTCTTTGCGATGTGCAAGCTAGCAATTTTTTGCTTCCTTTATAATGTGCAAGCTAGCTAGTTTTCTCTGCTTAAAATGTATAAGCTAGCATATTTATTTTTCTTTGTAATGTGTAAGCTAGCAAGACTTTCCCCCTCTTTGTCATTGTCAAAAAGAAGGGGATAATACAATATTGTAATTCTTTTCCCTTTACATCAATGTTCAAACCATCACATGAAAAATATCAAGAAAAATTAATTTGTAATGAGGAATATAATTCATGAATACAAGAGAGTCTTATGAAATAAATCTTAAGTTGTGAATATAAAAAAAAAATCATAACTCATTTTGATAAGTGTCCTCTTTAGTAAAAAGAAAGAATTATATAAGAACAAATAATAAGATAACTTGATTCATAAAAAAAATTCTCAAGTTATACATATCAAGGAATCAAGATCATGATTAAGATAAAAACTTCTCTATAGTAAATAGCATAGGAGAACAAATAATAAAATATCTTGATTCATACATAAGAATTCTCAAGTCATCAAGATCATGATTCATAAAAAAAATCTCAAGTTATAATTGAGAAATCAAAAGAAACATAGGAGATAAAATAGCAATGATACCAATCATGATTCATTTGGATAGTAAATAGCAAAAAAAAATATATAAGATAAAAGATCTTGATTTATATAGAATAAATCCCAACTTATAAATATCGAGAAATCAAGATCATGATTTGGATAATAACTCATTCAAATTCAAATCATCAAAATCACTTTTATAGAGATTCAAAATATAAATAGATTCATCACTAAGGATCTCTAAGATGAAAACATGATAAGATAGAGATTGAGAAATTTTCAAGAAAAATGCATTCCTTTTTTTGTTTCAACTTATGTGATTGATTTCATACATGCATGCCCAAGTCTTCCATACAAAAGCATTGCATCATTGTTTGAAAACAAAAAATAAGTTTCATCACAAAAGATCAATGGTATAACACATTAAAACATCTTTAATCAAAAGTTTGATTTGTTAATAATTATTTTAATTACAATGATCTTTCTTTTATTATTATTTATTGTAGTAATATATTTTTCTTCTTTAGTGAATCTAACTCTTCACACTTAGTACAAGGAGTTAACATATAATTTTTCAAAATCACTAGAAAGAGATGCATAATCCCCTTTTTTTTATATTTTATATTTATTACTCACTAATTTAAAATCATCAAACGACTCATGAAATGCATCAAGTAATTTTATTGTAAGGTAAAGGGGTTTTGGTTGAGTCACTTACCTCATTGTCGAAAGCCACCAAAGCGTAGTTCACCACCTTATCTTTATTGGTTTGCTCCTCATCTTCGGATGTACTCATTTCGTCCCTTGTCGCCTTGAGTGCTTTCTTCTTCTTTTGTATGAGCACCTTCTTCTTCAGTTGCAGACATTCGCTTTTGAAGTACCCTGACCGATTGTATTCATAGCAAGTTATTTTGTCCTTTTTAAGTTTCTTTTTATTCTTAGATTCTTGTTTTATGAACTTCTTAAATTTTATTGTGAGGTGTTCAAGGTCATCATTATCATCACTTGAGTTTTCTCCCAAGTGGTATTCTTTTGTTCTAAGTGTCAAATCCTTCCTATTCTTTAGAAGGTTGTTCTCATATTCATCATGTTCAATACAAGTCATTTCATAGGTCATTAAAGACTTGATAAGTTCTTCAAGCGAAAAAAACTTTTTGGGAGAGATCTTAGTATGTCATTAACAAGTTCAAGGTTAGAAAACCTTTTGTCAAGTGCTTTTAAACCATTGACGACATTCATAAACTGAGTGTACATGTCTCCAATGGTTTCGCTTGATTCCATTCAAAATAATTCAAAACTATGCATCAAAAGATTAATTTTATAATCTTTAACTTTACTTGTACCTTCATATGTAATTTCAAGAGTATGCCAAATGTCATGTGCAGTTTCACAAGTCGAAATACGATTAAACTCACTTTTATCCAAATCACAAAACAAAGCGTTCATCGCTTTAGCATTCAAAGAGTGACCCTCTTGAATGCTAGAAAAAGCTCTCTCTTAGGTGTTAAACCAACGAAGAGAAACTTGGCTCTGATACTAATTGTTAGGATCAAAATCAACACTAAAAGGGGGGGTGAATTAGTGCTTTTGGAAACTTATGACAATTTTAAAAAATCTTCATTCGATAAAGGCCATATCGGAAAGATGTTTAACTTAAAAACATTCATAAGAATGTAATGAGCAAGTAAAGTAGTTTGCAATAAAAGTAAACATCAAAGGAAAAGAGCACATTGGATTTATAGTGGTTCGGTTGTCGTGACCTATGTCCACTCTCGATTCCTCCTCCGTCGAGGCCACCGACCTCCACTATCGATCTTCTTTAACGGGCGAAGATCAACTACCCTCTTAGAACTCTTTTCTCCTTTTCATAGGTTTAGAAGATAACCTTTATAAGTCACTCACCCCTTCCTTAAACTGAAATCAAACTTAGAGAAGAGGAGGGGAATTCTCACAAGATTACAATAGCGTTTTCTAAGTTTTTATTCTCAATTCTTATGTAAACTAAGCAAAGATTAGTGGGATATTTATAGTCCCTAAATGGATTCAAATTTAGAGCCAAAATGGTCTCATCTTGGGTTTTCAGGGTATTGGCGGTACCATCGCCTACCAGACTGACAATTAGCGGTATCATCGCTTGCTAGTCTGACACTGGGTGGTACCACTTCCCAATCTAACACTGACACTAGGCAATACCAACACCTAATAGCCTTAGAGACTAGGCTTTAGCGATACCATCGCTAGTCTGGGCGGTACCATCGCTTGGCACTAGGCGGTACCACTACCAATTTGGGTGGTACCACTACCCAAACATTGCTTGGGAGGTCGAGCCTCTGGCGGTTCCACCACCTGACCTGGCTCTAGGTCACTAAATGGGCCAACCAACAGGCCTAATTTAGCCCTGATTCAGGCCCAATTGGCCCCTATTTGAGTTAATAGGATTACTCCCAAAACTAACTCAATGAGACCTACACTAACTCGATCTAGACACAATCGATTACAAGTGTGAATCCTATGTTGTCCAGCATTTCATTGGTTCAACCAAAACTTTATCTGATCCTTCGGCGTATTGCCCAATCGCCATATTGACCTCCAATAACTTTTGATCTCCTTGGCGTAATGTCCAATCCTTTGGCCCGATGCCCGAACTCATGGCACGAAGTCCTTTTGACACGTCGACCATTCCTCTGGCCCAACATCCAATCTTCTGACATGTTCTACTCTGACCTAATGTCCGATTCTTTCTACTTTAATCAAATTGTCTTTCCTTTATCGCGGTTAGTCCTACGTCACTCATATTGAATCTTGAATTTTGATGATGAAATCAATTAATAAGTTTGTGATCTAATCTATATTTTTAGTGATGCAGGACTAGCTTCGATCAAGGAGAGGCAAATTGATTGAAGTAGGAGGAATTGGACATTGGGCTAGAGTTGAACATGTTAAGAGATTCGACGTCGGGCCGGAGGATCGGTTGACGTGCCGGCAGAAGGACTTCATGTCGTGAGTTCGGGCATTGGGCCGAAGGATCGGATATTGCGCCAAGGAGATCAAAAGTTATGAGAGTCAACATACTGATTGGGCAATATGTCGAAGAAGAGGACGATGCATCGAAGTATCGAATGAAGGGCCGGAAATATCAATGACATGTCGGATAACATATGATTCGTGCTTTGTAATAATTTATCTAAATCGAGTTAGTTTAGGTCTAATGGAGTCGGTAGTGGAATGAAATAATGTCAACTCAATTAGGGGCCCATTGGACCTGAGTTGGGGCTATTTTAGGCTAAGTGAGGCCCATACAACAACCCTTAACAGGCCCAAGCGGTGGCACCGCCTGAGACTCGACCTCTTAGGTTGTCTGGGTAGTAGTACCACCCAAACACAGTCTTCAAGATTGTATCAAGTGGTGGTACCGCCAGACTGGGTGATGGTATTGCCCAATGTCAAACTGACAGGTGGTGGTACCGCCAGTACCCTGAAAACCCAAGATGAGATCGTTTTCGCTCTAAATTTAAATCTATTTGGGGCCTATAAATACCCCACTCATCCCTGCTCAGAAAACATATGAACTAAGAACATAAATTGGGGAAAACATTGTTGTAATCTTGAGAGTTCCCCTCCTCTTCTTTAAGAGTGTAATTTCTGTTTAAGGGAGGGTTGAGTGGTTGTAAAGGTTATATCCTAAACCTGCAAACTGATAGGTGGTGGTACCGCCAGTACCCTGAAAACCCAAGATGAGATCGTTTTTGCTCTAAATTTAAATCTATTTGGGGCCTATAAATACCCCACTCATCCCTGCTCAGAAAACATATGAACTAAGAACATAAATTGGGGAAAACATTGTTGTAATCTTGAGAGTTCCCCTCCTCTTCTTTAAGAGTGTAATTTCTGTTTAAGGGAGGGTTGAGTGGTTGTAAAGGTTATATCCTAAACCTGTGAAAAGGAAAAAAGGGTTGTAAGAAGATAGTTGGTCTTTGCCCAAAGAAAGAAGACTGTTAGTGGACGTCGGTGGTCTTAACGGAGGAGGAATCGGGAGTGGACATAAGTCACGACGACTGAACCACTATAAATCTGGTGTGATCTCTTCTTTACCATTTCTATTCTGCTTTCTCTTTATATTACTTATTGATTTGGATGCACAATCCACTTTACACCCTTTTTATGTTAAATGCATTTCTATTATGGGTTTAATTTAAATGAAGTTTTTCGAATCGACATCATTTTTACGATAGCACTAATTCACCCCCCCCCCCTTCCCCTTAGTGTCGTCACGGTCTTAACAACTCAAACACACATTAGATCATAACTTCATCAATTAATTTCATCATTAAAATTTGAGATTCAACAACGTAAACACTTCTCAAAAAGAGAGTTTACAACACTTCTATACTTAAGAATTCATGCTCCATCAAGCAAGCATGAGTGGGGTATTTATAGACCCCAAAAGGCTTAAAGAATTGAGCTAAAAATTCAAATCCGTAAAATTTTGGAGTGCTAGCGGTACTATTATCGGCATCAAGCGGTACTACCACCATAACAGGGTCATGAATCATGGCTCTAGTGGTACTACCATCGACCTAGGTGGTACTACTACCACCTTGGGCAGTACTACCACTAACATGGGCAGTGCTACTACTGAAACTGCCAAAAAAGCACTAGAGCTTTTTGATTGACTCAGGCAATTCTACCGCTTGGGCCTAGCAGTACCACTGCCTAAGCCTACTTTAGGTCATCAATTTGGCCTTCTAATAAACCAATTCAGCCCTAGTTGAAGCTCAATGGGTTTCGTGACAAGTTGGAATGGTTTCAGCTCAATACCAACTCAATTTGACTCAAAAAGTCCTCAATCAAGACTTTAACATTCCAACCACATATCTAGCAAAATTATGAAGCTTTCAGCATATTGTACACCATTCTGACATGTCATCTGATCTTCCAACACTTCGTCCAAACCTTCAACACATCATCTTTTCCTATGGCATATCACTCGATCTATCGATATGTCGACTTTCCCATGACATTCGATCTTTTGGCATAATACCCGATCTTTCTAGCATGATGCCTGAACTTATAGTATAAAGTCTAATTTTTGGCACATCAACTAATCCTCTAGCTCAATGTCCAATTTTTGATATGATACTTTTCCCGGCATAATGTCTGATTCTTCTGCTTCGATAATTTGCCTTTTGATGGTTTGAGTCCGTGATCGAAGTATTTTTTGCGTCACTTATCTCAAAAGCATATTAGTCTATAAACTCATCATTTGATTTCATCATCAAAATCCTCAATTCAACAACACATCCCAACGACCACGCAAATGGTGATTCATGCACTACATTGGTTGCGTAGGCACCAATGCAAGTGACGGCTATAGGCCGTGCAACGGGTTGGTCGCACAACCAAAGACCACACATCGCGGTAGCCTTATGCAGGAGTGCAGGTGATGGCTGCATAAGTGGTGACTACGCGTCGGGTTCGTAGTGCAAGTGCCAGCCATGCGCAAGCAACGACCGTTATGCAACAAATTAGGGTTTCTAAAGAAAATTATAGGTTTGCCCTTCTAAGTTTCATTAATTCTATTTTAATCCTTTTGACAGTTCTGCCATTTATAAATCTCGTAATTTCACTTTATATTCTATTAGCAAGATTGAAATTTTTTTATTTATATCCTCAATTATAAAATTTATCAATATGACTTATTTTAATTATGATTGAATCCGATTATGATGACTATATTTTGATTGTTTGATTAGATTTAGTTTTGATCAAATGTGGAAATAGTTAAAATTTTGATCAAGACCTTGATCAATTTTTATTTTTTTGACTTATTTAATTAGGCTAATGTTTAGTTAAATTCTAAGCTTGCCTAATTAAATAAAATTGATTGACATAATTTAAGATTTTATATGAAAATAAAAAATATAAATTATTATTTTCTTTGATAGTTTTCTCATGTGACTTATTGATTTTATTTTGCATATGATAAATAAAAATCCAATTATTGTTCTTGAATATTTATTTGGTTATTCACATGTATATGTTTCAAATTATGAAATAATATTTATCTTTTACATGAAAGCATGATTTATATTTCATCATGATTACAGTTATCATATGAGATTTTCCTTTATTGATTAATGTTCAATAATTATTATGATTATTATGTTATTATTGAATTATTTCGGCATAAATTAGATTGAAGAAATTTGATCAATATTATTTGTGACTCAACTCCTTAAGTTTTGTCTAACTATTAGCTACCAAAGTGGCCTAGAATGGTAAACTTATCGAATGTCAATTATAATAAAAGTCTTATCATTTAGAGGATATTTTAAATTATATTTTATATTACTGTATTGGTCTTGTAGATACCAAAATGGCCTAGACCAATAGTGTTGAATCTAGGATTTTGATGATGAAATCAATTGGTAAATTATTTAATCTAATCCATGTGTTGAGATAAGTGTGTAGGATTAACTACGATAGCAGTAAGGCGTAAAGCAGATGATGAGCCAGAGTCAAAGATTTGGATGATATACTAGGAGCTCGCTGAGAGTTCATCATGAGATCACCAGAAGCATGTTGGAAGACTCGCCGAAAGCTCGTCAGAAGATCGCCGGAAGCACGCCGGAAGACTAGCCGAGAGTTGGTCGGGAGTTCGCCAGAAGCTCACTAGAAGACTCACCGTAAAGTTCACCGGAAGATCGCTAAGTAAAAAAATCGACGTACCGGACCATGCTTGCCTTAATCGTAGTTAGAACGATAATTAGAGTTGATTTGGGAGGTAATCTCATCAACTCTGTTAGGGGCCAACTGGGCTCGAGTTGGGCTGGTTTGGGCCGGAGTCAAGGCCCAACCAGGATGCTGAATTCCCGGCCAGCGGTGGCACCGCCTGGAAAGCAGCACCCCAGGTGGTCTGGGCGGTGGTACTGCCGACAATTATTGCTGCCAGCGGTGGTACCGCCCCTGTCAAGCGGTGGTACCCCCCAGACTAAGCGATAGTATCGCATAGTGTCAGATGTCAAGTGGTAGTACCGCCCAATAATGGCGATGGTACCACTAGTACCCCAAAAATCTTAGATGAGACACTTTTTGGCTCCATTTTTTAAAGCCATTGGGGCCTATAAATACCCCACCCTTTTCAGCATGAAAAGGCACCGAAGTGTGATTATAATCTTGAGTTATTAGGGTGTACAAGTATTGTAAACAAGTGTTAGAGTTCTCCTCCTCCCTTTATAAGTTTTGAGATCATTCAAAAGAGGTATGAGACTTGTAAGGGTTCTCTCTTAAACTCGACAAAAAGAGAAAGAGCTGTAAAAGGTGATTGGTCTTCACCTATTGAAGGAAGGCCTATAGTGGACGCTAGTGACCTCGACGGAGGAGGAATCCGATAGTGGATGTAGGTCACATTGACCAAACCACTCTAAATCTGGTTTGCATTTCGTTTTGAGCAATTTACTTTAAGTGCAAATCATTTCATAGCAAAGTGCTTCTTCTCCTCATCTTGCTTTCACTACGCTTACGCTCTCTTACATTTTAAGTTGCTACCTTTTCGAATCGATTTCCTTCGAAGTGTACGAATTATTTTACGAAATCTAAGAATTTTCCGCTGC
>LVTN01001462.1:0-14833 GCA_001649415.1 Musa itinerans
TAAATATTTTATTTTAAACGAAAAAGATGCCATAGAAAAATTTGATACAAAATTGGATGAAGGCATCTTTCTCAATTATTCCTCTATTTCTAAATCCTTTCGTGTCATTAATAAAAGAACTTTGGTTATAGAATAATCCATTCATGTTATTTTTAATGAGCTTTTCGAATTTAAGAAAAATGATTTTGATGATGATTTTAATTTTGATGCTTTAAATTTGAACAATAACTCTCCTCCCCCAAGCAACTTAGATGTATCTTCTTCCAAAGAATCCTTACATAAGGAATGGAAGTATGTAGATGCTCATCCTAAGGAGCTAATCATTGGGAATACATCAAAAGGTATTCAAACTCATTCTTTTTTAAAAAAAATTTGTGCAAATGCAGCATTCTTGTCTCAAATTGAACCAAAATATATTGACAAAGTTTCAAAAGATGATTTATAGGTTATTGCAATAAAAGAGGAGTTAAATCAATTTAAGAGAAATAAGGTATAGAAGCTTATTTCTAGACCTAGTGACCATTTAGTAATTGATACTAAATAGGTCTTTAGAAATAAGTGAGATGAACTTGGTATTATAGTTAGAAACAAGGCCAGATTGGTGGCCAAAGGTTTCAACCAAGAAGAAGGTATCGATTATGAAGAAACTTTCGCTCTTGTGGTCAAACTTGAAGCCATAAGGATTTTCCTTGCTTATGCCAATCACCATCTAACACATAACCATCACATGGTGTCCAAGGTGGAGAGAGGAGATGAAGGATACCTTCTACTTGCTTCCCTACGTGGATAAGGGTCCAAGGCAAATGGTTATAAGCTATCTATCCCTTATCACCCATGTGGATAAGAGGACAAGGGGAAGCTGTTGAAGATGGTTAGATGTTGTCTCCTCACAAAATGTCCCACGGAATATTTTACGTCATTTTAGGACCAAGTACAAAAAGCCTATCATAAAGTAGAGAAAAGAGGATATACTTTTTTTTTTTTTTACTACTTGCATCTACACTCATACACTTCAAATTATTAACTTAGATATTACATGGACCGGATCGAAAAACCTCTCTCCACCTTGGTTTTAGTGTATGTGACACCTTGAGAGCTCGACGTTTCAACCTTTGATGGACTTTGGACAACCCTATGTATACGGGTCCAAACTACGTTAGACTGACTAAGACGTTAATGACATTATTCCTCAATACTATAAGCCATGTTTATATAGGATAAGATTTTTTTTATATAATTGAATAATTTATTCTATGGATGGATGAAATTAACATGTGTTATTTAATGTTCGTAAAAGTTTGTATATATAAGGATGGCTGATGTTACTATTTTTATCATATTCTATATAATTAGAGTTTTGTTTTCGTTTGTCTTAGATTGTTCAATTTTTTGTTAATTTTGGTATTTTATATATTTTTACTGCATATAAATTCTAATTATTTATATATTTTAAAGTATTTTTTAGTTAAATATATGGTTGGATTAATTGACCGGTTGATTTGACTAGTCAAATGATATGTGACCTAAGACTAGATTGAGTCACTTTCCGATTCTAATTTGATAACTATCGTTTACTGTTAGATCGGACTGACTCCAATGGGAAGTGCTTTGGCTTCCTACAACCATTGCCGTGTCTTTAAATGGTGTTATATTGTCGTAATTCATTATTAAAAATATACTTGTAAGTCAATTAAAAAAAATCTAATTATTAACTCAGATCCGAGTGGGGCTGACTCGGATTAAGGTGTCCCGATTGTGTTCCGAATCGGAACACCTTAAAGCTGTTCCGAATCGGACCCGACTCGTCGATCGGAAAACCAAAAGCCCAGATTTGTGTCTTTACGGGTCCGGGTCGGCCTGTTCTTGAACCGAAAACCAGGTTGACCCGTTAATCTTATCCGACCCGTTTTCAATGGCCTAAACAGGGACGAAGCCGCTTGCCCTTTTACTGCCAAATGGTCAGGGTTCAGGTTTCTTTTCACCCTCGTCGATTCTTTGTTTGCGCTGCTCCCAAATCCGTTCTCTAATCCTCGCTTTCCCGGTTCTCTCTTCGCGTTCCTGCCTGAGACGGGATCGATCAACCACCGCGGCACTCCTTTCTGCTCTCTTCGGCATCGTACTCGCTCGCGAAATCTCTTCCTCGGACCATTCCCACGATCCTCATCTCGTCGCATCGTGGCATCTCTCTGATCCGCTGATTCTCGTTAAATCTGCTTTGCACACCATTGCCGACTAATGGCAGCGAGAAATTTAGGTGGCCATGAGTTTTTATACATGGGTGTGCTGTAGGTGATCGTTTGAGCTTGTTGGTATGGAAGGGGAGGGTGATTCACAGGTCATTAAGCCGATTAATAAGGCGGTGGTTCATAGAATTTGTTCGGGGCAAGTGATCTTGGACCTCTCGTCTGCTGTTAAGGAGTTGGTCGAGAATAGCTTAGATGCTTGTGCAAGCAGTATTGAGATAAATCTGAAGGAATATGGCGAGGAGTACTTCAAAGTTATCGACAATGGTTGTGGTATCTCCCCTCAAAATTTTCAGGTACTTGGTGACATCTGAATTTATCAAATGATTTCTGATGCATAAATCATAATGTATGTTAACAGACTATAATCTTTTGGTTTCTTCATGAACTTATTTCTTTTCCTGTTCATACTTACGTCATTGTTGTTTTACATTGCTAGTCGTGTACATGTAGTGACAATTGTTATAGGTCAACTGAAACGTTGATCAACTTGCTTGCTATATCAGGATATTTCTTTTCGTACTCTTTTTCTTTTTGGGTGTATGTGTTTATGTATACACTATATAGTCAGCAGCTTGGAGTTTTAACTGTGTTTGTGTATACACTATAAGTATTACATTGTTGAAAAATGACATGAACCTAGTTATGTCTCTTTTTCTTTTTGGGTGTATGTGTTTGTGTATATACTATATAGTCAGCAGCTTGGAGTTTTAGCTGTGTGAGAAGGTGTACAGGGCTCTATCACATAGGATAAGGACCTTTATTGTAACAAACAAGACCTTTTTTAACAACAAGGTTTAGTCAAAGTATAGCTAGATGGAACTCACACACAGCTGAGATCATGATTCTAAATTCTACATTTGTCCAATAAAGAGCCTACATAAATTTGCTAGATGATCATGGTACATTCTTTATTTATAAATTGGTCCTTCTTCCTCATACAGAAGAAAAGACTTCACTGCCTGTGGTTTTCACATGTCAAATCTTTTATGGTGAGAGAGGTATACAGTGTTAGTCTCCAGATGAAAGCTAAAATTTGCTTAAGATTTTTATTAATTTGATACAAGAACTACTAATCAGCCAGGCGAAAACTGGAGCACATATTTGAATCACTAGATACTGTAACTATCAGTATTTCCTGGTGGAACAATGAGAGGAAAGTACTTAAAAGTTGTTATTATTTTTATAACAGCCCAATTAAGTTTCTTTCTTCTTTTTTTCCTTTAGTGTTCTTTAATATTATAATTCACTATGTTCTATCCATTAGAAATAACACATTAGTTTTTGTTGCATTCCCAATAGTGATTATCATCATGGTTTGGGGCATGTGGATGGAAGGATATATCTTTTACTTCTTTTTTTTAAACTTTTTGCTAAGAAATGACAGTTTCTTTAATTTCTGCAGGTCCTTGCCCTTAAGCATCATACATCTAAGATATCAGAATTTTCTGATCTTCACTCCCTGAGAACTTTTGGCTTTAGAGGGGAAGCACTGAGCTCCCTTTGTACCTTGGGGAATTTGATTATTGAAACAAGAACAAAAAATGAACCACTTGGTACACATTTAATCTTTGATCATTCTGGTTTAGTGACAGCTGAAAGGAAGATTGCACGACAGGTTGGAACCACTGTGACCGTTGAGAAGTTATTCTCCACTTTGCCAGTGCGAAGTAAGGAATTCAGTCGAAATATACGACGAGAATACGGAAAGCTTGTTTCTTTATTGAATGTGAGATGGCCTTCCTATGCTTTACTTATTGAATCATCTATGTCTATTTTCATTTGGCAGATAGTTTTTTAATTTTTCACTTCATCTGAAGTATCAAAACATGATCCTGCATATTCACAAGAAAATTTTGTATGTGAAGTTAAGGTCCAAGGATCTTCATGGTTTTCTCACTTAACATAAATTTTATTCCTCTCCTTATTGGTGCATTCATTGCTTGTTTTTAGCATTTGATTGGTTCCCATTAAAGTGTCCTATATGGTATTTGATAATTCTGATTGCTGATGCTTTCAGCATTCAATCAGTTTCCTCCTTTTAATGTTTTAAATGATAATGATGATAAACTGCCTTTCTCTTATCGCAGGCATATGCCCTAATTGCTAAGGGTGTTCGATTGCTATGCACAAATACAACTGGAAAAAATTCGAAGTCCATGGTACTGAAAACTCAAGGAAGCAGTTCATTGAAAGATAATATCGTAACTGTATTTGGTCTAAGTACCTTGCAGTGCTTAGAGCCACTGAATTTATGTGTATCAGAGGGTTGCAAAGTTGAAGGCTTTCTTTCTAAGTCTCGATATGGTAGTGGTCGTAATTTAGGAGATAGGCAATATTTTTATGTAAATGGCAGACCTGTAGATATGCCAAAGGTTGGTAAACTTGTAAATGAATTGTATAGATATTCAAATTCCAAACAGTTTCCCATCGCAATCTTGAACTTTATCATACCAACCACATCGTATGATGTCAATGTTACTCCTGATAAGCGGAAAATTTTCTTTTCTGATGAGGGTGCCCTTATGCTCTCCCTGAGGGCAGAGGTTGAGAAGATATACTGTCCTCATCACTGCAGTTATACTGTTAATATGATTGAAAAGCCTGAGAAAGAAGCACATACATCACAAGTGGTTGTGTCAGAGGACAAAAATCCTTTATCAGCATCCAAGGAAGTGTCTCCTGAAGATGGTGAGTGCAGTCAAGTATTTTTTAAAGACAATTCTCCAAAGATCCTGCAAGTTAAAGAGTTAGATGAGGAAAAAGGAATTCTCCTTAATGAAAAAAACTCTATGCCAGAAAAAGTGAATACTAGTTTATGTGAAATGAAGGATTCTGGAAGTCCTTCCGCCCATGCCCATCAATTTCAGCACTCAAGTGACTTTCACGAGCCAAAGATCGATGAGATGACAATAAATCATTTTAGACTAGAAAGGAATAATAATTCTACTCGTTCAAATCTTGTTCAGTCTTCTCTTACAAATTTTGTTTCTCCAAACAAGAGAAAACATGAGAATTGTTGCAAAGTATTGTCTGAAGTGCCTGTGTTGAGACATGAAACACCTTCCTGTCAAGTCAGGAAAACCAGTTCAGCTATGCGGACTTCAGTCTCAGAATCCCATCAGTATGTTCCAGAAGATGATTCACCTGGAGCCAATACGATAGAGTTGCTAGAATGCCAAGTACCACCTGATGTCTCTAATAAAGAGGGAATCTCCTTTTCTGGCAAACGTGATTTTCATGATAGAGGATCTCATGAGGTATGCTAAAATTTTCTGAAGTTCTTAAACTATTAGCAAAGTCTTGTACATAATTCTTCACATTCTAATCTTCTCCATCAAGACTTGCTTTGATACTCAAAACAATAGACGAGCAATTTGCTTCTTCCTCTTAAATTTAGTATTCCCACTAAGTTGTGATTGTATAAATTACCATCAGGAGTAAATTTATGTGGTTAACATATTTATTGAAGCACAATTGATATCAGACTAGTGATTCTTTGTTTAATTTATGGTGCTTTAATTTAAATAAGGTGTGGAGTTTGATATCAATGAATGCCTTTGTGATTGGCACTTCTACATGTAGCGCATTAATAGAAGTGGAGTCTGATACCAACTCTTTGATATGCAGAAGAGCATTAGTCATGCTGAGCACATGAATGGTGGCTGGACAGTTCATAGATAGCTTACCACAGCAGAAAAAAGAGAAATTCATATTAATGTCAATACCTTATCACCAAATATTGTGATTGTCACTCAATCAAGAGTTATCATGCAGAATTAAGATAAAGGATCATAATGATCAGAGAGATCTCAGTTTTACTCTTATGCTGTTTTTTGTATATCATTTATGCCTGGATTACTCAATGCTACATAGCAGTGAAGACTGCAAGTAGCAATTTATCTAACTATAAGCTTTTTGGTACAAGAGCATAAATTGACATAGTGAAGTAAGATGGCTGATCATATTAAAGTTTCATCGATGGCCCTCCCTTTCTTGTGCCTATTCTACATTGAGATTGACATCATCACCTTTGCCCATCTTAAAAGGAAACCACTAGATGAAGGGCTTCTTTGTCTGAGGCCTTTAAATTAGAACTGACACTAGGCTAATCAAAATTTGATTGAGTTCTGTCGATTTACGATCTGGTTCTTCATATTGGTTGGTAGCTAATATATATCCTTTTTGGAGAATGTCTATATCTCTGATCCAATCTATCAATGGAAGAGGGAGAGGAAGAGAAAGTGCATCACTTCTAATGGCAACACCAACTGATGGTAGTTAAGGATTTTACAAAACAATCATAAAATGAAAATGGTCATCTTAAGAGAAAACCTAAACCAAAGGGATTGCATATATGGATCTAGTGTCTCACTTGATAGCTGTGTGATGTTTCTGGTTCAGGTCTATGGTAGCATGGAGTCATGAAGGCAGGGATTCAGGCATTTTAGTGGGTGGGAGTGCTGGAGTTGAGGGTAGTGTTTGTGGTTCTAGCAATGGTATCATGATGAGACTTTAGTTGGTGCAACCTATGGTGGGAAAGCTTGGAGGGATGAGGTGCTCCATTCTGTGGACCTCCAACCTGCTACCATGAGAAAAGAGAAGAGAGAGGGAGAGAGAAGACTAAGTTTAGGAGAATGATAACATGAATGATAATGAGAAGGGCTAACAATGATAGCTTGTCAGTGGAGATGGTGGAGCTAGTGAAATTTTGGAAGAGAATAGTGGCGCTGATCTGAAGATGGATTAGGCACATGAGAAGTACTGACAAGGGGGGTGATAGTGGCTAGAGTTTATTCCTCTTCCTTGGTATATATATTTTATTTTTAATGTATATGTACATAAATGTTATACAGTTTTGGATTGAGTCATTGCCAGATTAATTGAACCCAATATCCTATTCATTATGGAATGTATTGATAGATGGATTGCTGATTGTTGTGCCAAATCATTAAACTGATTTATTGCATGAAGGAAGGTTTGCAATTTCGTGTATCGGTACTATACTGTTCAGGGTCAGATTGGTACCATACTTTTGTCTTTATCGATGACAATTGGCACACCAGCATGTATTAAGTTTTGAAAAAATTTAAAACAACTGAAAAATAAAAAAAATTGTCGTACACGGCCTATATCGCCATATACCAGGGTGCTACTGACCTTGTACCGGGTATACGAGGGTGGTACATGTCTTATACCATCTGGTACGGGTCCGGTATTGGCGTACAACCTGGTTTACCTTGGTCCGTAATCTGTATATTGATAACCTGTTGGACCGATTGGAACTGTATCTTGAGGTATTGCAAACCTTGGCAACAAGTGAGTTCTGAACCAGTGATGACTTTGCTCTAACAAGTGTAGTCTTCCTTTGATTAGTTTTTTTAATTCATAAGTACCTTTATTTGATTTGATTGCGCTTTACTTTTTTCCTCTAGAATCTAGAGGACAGAATATTCTTTTAATCTTTATGTTCTTGCTCCTCTGTTAGTTATATCTTCTAAATTTGTCTTCTGTCAAGTTGGTGATGCTACTTATCATAAGTTGTATAACGAATTTGTTCTTGCAGTCAGATTCAGAAATGCAGGATGTGCCTATATCACCTGCTGATGCTACAGTATGTTCTGATGAAGATTTAAAAGTGAAGTCAGAAAATATATCAAGCTTACCACCATCATCTGAATCACATGATGAAAAATATGATACTATAAAACCTTGTTCTAGTTCAAAAGGTTACACTGTTTTGCAATTCAGGATGGATGATCTTAGAAGGAAGACACAGTTGAAGTTTATGAAATTGCATTCTAGCAAACAGTCCGATGACAGAAGTCACAGAACAAAGATGGGAAGGTTTTGACTATATCACTTTCTACAAATTAATTTTACTTTCATTCCTTAACAAGACATAATATCCATGTTGGATTTGCCTATCTCAGCTGCTATACTGCTGCAACACTTGAAAATTCTCAACCAGAAAACAATGAGGGAAAAGCAGAATCTTTGGCTGCAGCTACTAGCGAGTTGAATAGATTGTTCAAAAAAGAATATTTTGGGCAAATGCAGGTAATCAGATGTTGTTCATTTCCAATTACTTTGAACATTCATTATGAGCTCATGTTGGTATTCCACCAAGTCAACCAATGCTAATTGTGTGCCTATGTAATGGATGCTTACTCAATTACTTAGACATGCCAATCAAGTTTTGGTTGGGATTTGGAAAAATGCTTTGTGACCTTTGATGTGAATTTTGGTTGAGAGGCATGGATTGTTGTTCTAACCATTTTAACTGAGTTGTTTGGAATTTTGGAAATATGGTCCAACGTCATACAGAAGCATTACAGTTTCATACACCATCAAAACTCATCAAGGTGCATAATGCTTGCTCAGTATGATATAATAGGAGCAGCTACAAACATTTACAACTGTCAAATGACTTTTTTGGCTAGAATGATGCAATGTTCTTTTCTTGATTTTTTTGGCATAATAGTAGGTGATTGTAACTAAGATTCAAATCAAATAATCAAGAAATGAAAGGATAGTGTTTTTCCTATATTATATGCGAGTAATGTGATGCCATGTTCTTTTTTCGATGTTATGATTTCATGTCTATAGGTGAAATGTGCGGAGGTGTGAACCTTCAGAGGTCATCCTTGAATGAGTCTGGTAGTTGCCTTTTTTCCTTCTATTGTTTCTCTCTCTCTCTCTCTCTCTCTCTCTCTCTCTCTCTCTATTATCAAATAAATTAAAAATTCTTTGCCTGCATTGTGAAGTTGTGCTACATAACTAACTCAATCCTCAAGTTTGGCATAGTGTGAACTTGTACTTTCACCATTGAAATCGTTTTTCTACAAATTAAGTATGCTTAGACCGAGTATATTTCCTTATTCCCTTTTGATCCTTATTTCCCTTGGGCTCGAATCTAGTACCCGTATAAGTTGTCCTATGTCATGTAGACATCCCTTGTGATTTATGTTGATTCTGGATAATCCAGTATATTTTATTTCAATGCTTAAATTTTGGTTTATCTATCAGTGGACTTAATTCATTACGCTCATTGTCACTGCTACCGCTTGAGGTCATTACCTCAATTTTACCAACTTGTGGTTTTGCTGCAAGTCATTATCAACCAGTACGATTGCATATAGGTCTGCCATGTTTGGGCTTAGCTAGTGCCACGTCCAGCCCAAAGCTTGGACAGGACTTCTTTGTTCATCCATATTTATAAATTATAATTAGTTAGAGATTGATATGCAGAAACTGATCTAGTGCTCTCATCTATTTCGCCTGTACCATGAGATCTTCAAACATCATATGACCGAATATATTAGATGAAATTACAACATCAATATTGATGTGTAAATGAGCTGAACATGAAGAAATGGCTCTCTTGTTTGTGTTTGATGTTTAAACAAACTTATGGTTGTTTGTAATTGGCTTGAGCTTGATAGCGTGTGCTTTTTGAACAATTCTAGTTCAAACTGAACATGAGCTCAAGTTGGTCGCAAGCACTACTGTGTTTGACAGCCCTATTTAGACCAGAGAAAGAGAGGGACAAAAGAGGGCCAGAGGATGGTGATGGAAGAATTTGGTGGGTAGAGCTAAAATGACACATCAAGGGATGGTAAGGGCTTTTATATTTTTGAAGAGGAGATATGGGGGAGAATATATGGTAAAAGGTTTTTACATGACAACTAATTATATAACTTACAATCAAATCTAGTATATCAAAATCTAATGACTAGTAGGAGAAAATTCATTGGAACTCTACCTAACAACACTTGATAATATATAATATAATTATATTACTCCTTTTAGTTAAGCCCTTATCTATCCAAACATAATGAACGAAGTCATATTTTAGCTTGACTTGTTTGGGTTAACAACTAAATTCCTGTCGAGCGTCATCCAACATTATCTGAACAAGCAGATTCCAAACAGGAGCTCTGAGTTCGAGCTGTTCACAAACCAATCTGAATATCTTTGGTAGACTCCTTAATCCCTAATGTCACAAAACATAATTTTAGGTTTATAGGATGCTTTGTATTTCTTTTGAGACTTGATGTTTTGTCTTTGAATCATTAAGCCATCATGTATTGTATTTCATTCAGTTATTATGGATTGCAGTTGTCTGACTGATTTATTAATTATTTTGTACCAATTTGTTATATAATCCTTGTGGTCATGATCATTAATATAGTCCTAGATATATATGATCATTATTTATGTGGCCCTAGATATGTCATTAGATATGGCCACGATATATACTGTAGACAATACATTATATTCAAAAATCAAAACCATCAGAAACCAAAGAAAATCGAAAACGAGTATTTTTTTTATTGGTCCAGGCATCGCATCCAGCACACTTGGACCAACGATCCAACTGAGCACAGAAACACTTGGTATGATATAGTATTACCATAGTATGGTGTAGATCAAGGATTATCGTACTGCCCGAAATGGGTGATACGTATTGGTCTGGATGTGGACCAATACGCGGACCAACCTCATTTGGAGTGGTCCGGTCCAACTCGTGAAAAATAAGAAACCTAAAATAGCAATGGGACCCATCCAACTTAGCATTAAAAAAACCTAAAATAGAAATTTTCGCAAGCCCTCTTCTCTGTTGTTGCCGCCGTTGCTGCCAATGTTGCCGCTTTGCAATGCCGCTACCAACGCTGCTGTTGCCGTGTTCCTTCTTCTTCCTAGGTACACTCTCTCCTCTTCTCCTCTTCTTCCTTCTTATGCTTCTTTCTCCTCCACTACTTTCTCTTCTTCCTTCTCTTTCTCCACCCGCCTTTCCTCTTCTCTTTCCTTTTCTTCCTCTCTGAAATGTCAATACATACCAGTGTACTGAAACGTGGTACACGGTTACTGATTGATATGCCGGTCTGACCAGATCACTGAAACAGGTCAGGTACCTGAAACAACTGTAGATATTGGCCCAAGATGGGACTGTTACTACTTACTAGTCTGGTACCCAATATGCCCTTGAATTGATCACAAGTTGATTCCATAAGTTATTATTGTGAATATTATAACCCAAGCATATAAAACTTGGATTTCATTGTTGATAAAGCATTGGACTTTGTATTTAATATCATCAAATCTTCCTTAACCTGTCACGCATATACTATGTTTATCTTGTTCTTTACTTATTTCAGGTACTTTAGCTTTGCCATTTTAATATGTGATCTAAGATTACCTTTCTGAACATTAATTATATACTATCATACTTTAGATAGTTAAGTTATTTAATGGATCTTTGTACATTTTCAATATCTGTTCATGATTTAGGTCATTGGGCAGTTCAATCTTGGGTTCATTATTGGAAAGATAGAACAAGACTTGTTTATTATAGACCAGGTAAGCTTCTCTTTCTTAAAGTTTACAATATCCTCAATTCTCACTTTTGTTTATGTGAAGTTTCTGTGAAATGGTTTTTTTTTCCTTGAGTTTGAACTCTTGGCTATACCATTTATTATTTGACCATCAATTTACAAAGTAGAATGTCATTTAACACTTTACTGTGTTTCTCTATTTGCAGCATGCTGCAGATGAAAAATATAATTTTGAACGACTCTCACAATCAACCATCTTGAACTCACAGCCCCTACTTAAGTAAGGAATTTTCATTTCATTTTCTGAGAACCTATGAACTTAGCTGTTTTGAAAATTTTAAGTTGCTTGTAGAAATCACTAGTGTGCAAAGACACTTTTTTTTTTTTGGTATCACCTCTAATCAAACATGCTGAAGTTCACAACCATCCTTGGTCATCTGGCCTACTAAACCATCCATTTTCTTGAAAACTTCCAGAGATGAACATGATATCCATGAAAATCTGAACCCTGTATTACAATCCTGAGCCAAACACTAACTTCTTTCCTTTTTTTGTTCGATTCACTTGTTGCATTTTGAGCTTTGTTAAGTTCCATTCTAATGTCACATATTTTGATGTGAATTCTTACAACATTCTAAGTGTTGCTGGTGTATCTTATGCCAATCCATGTTTGCCACAGGAAATTTTGTTGGAGATTTGGCATATCCCCTACAAAAATACTTGCTAGTGGCACCTTTCAGGAAGAAATAAAAGATTTAGTTTTTCTTACAAATTCTTCTAAGTTTGGCTACTGGTGGATGTGCCCCTTAAATGTATCGATTCACACATGGCAGAAATCAGATTTATTTTTCTAGTGCCCTTGTTATCACAGTCAATCCATGGATGTTTACTATAGTTAATTCTGAGCTCTTTTCGACCTATGGACCTAGACTATAAGTGAACCTTTTTATCCCTCATTTTAAGGAGGTAATCATTTACAATGCATGCTGAACTTTGGGGAGTATTACTTCAATCTACCTACCTTATCCTTCTTCCTCACCTTCACTTGAAGAGAATCTTATCGGCTATCAATTTACACTAATATATGATGAGTGATGCTTTTTGACATTGTCAGAAGCCCTTAACCTCAAGGATACTAGCTCAAATAAATTCAGCTCTTGATAAAATATAAGCAAATTCATACTTTGGAGGAGCATATATGCAATTAGTGAATTTTGAAGGGGATACGAGGCAAGTACTTAAAGGGAAACAGGACAGATAAAGAAGGAAATATAAATAAAAGAAAGCTCATATGATTGTGGGGTTTCCTCTCCAATGTCCAGTTGTACCACATACAGTCTACATAAATTTCTGATGAGATTGGCAGGATTGTTTGTCTGTATGGTGTGAATAACAAATATGTATCCAAGCTCTAAAGATTTGTTAGCTTATCTAGGGATCTATAAGTTTTGTTAAGTTGCACCAAATATGTTCATATAAAATTCCTTATCCTCTTTATTAAAAAAGTATTAAGAACTTAACTGAAAAGATGATGCTAAACATAATATCAAATTATCAATAAAGGTGTACTGATGCAACATGGGTGTTTAGGTTGCTATTCTCTTATCTGAATGTTTAGTTCCATTGATGCTAGGCCTTATGAGACAAAACGAAAGTTGATGTCTTTTCACTCATCTATCATGAAAATCAAGTTGCTAACTAGTTCATTAAGTTTTTAGTCAAGTAAACTATTTGGCTTCTAAGCTTTCTGAGAACAAGAAGGTTGGAACTTGAAACTTTTAGAAGGGATAAGGCAGTAAAAAGCAAGGTTATAAAATTTGGGACATAGGGTGTTGTGCAGATATGGTGTGTAAGGATGCTATCATCATACATGGTAAGTGCCGTTTAACATGGAACCATACCAGCCAAGATTGGTCCCTGCCAAAAGAACATAATATTTGTGTGCCCACCAACATGGAATTGTGCTATCCTACATAGGCTCCCTGCCAGTAGAACACAATACTGGCATGTCCTTCACATGGCACAATCCCAACATACTGTTGCAACATTGATGATGCTTAAATATATGATTTAAAGTATCTATGTATTACTTTTACCTCAAGTGAACAACAGATTTGTGAAAAGGATTATAGAAGTGAAGTCAGCTGAAAGCTAATGGATTCACTGTTTCAGATTTATTTGGCCAGGTTAAAGACTTGCTGCCTTTTAACACAAATAGAAAAGGAGAAGCCAAGATATAGATTAAGAATGGGAAGAACTTGTTCAGAGTTTACAGTTTTATGGCTGATGTCAATTGTTGTTACTTCATGAAGAAATAAACAATGAAGAAAAGTTGCAGAATATGAAAACAGAACTAGACAAGTAAAATGATATGGAATGTTCAGCTTCGGATTTGTTCAGATTACGAATGGGAAGATATAGATTAACAATGGGAAGATATAAATTAAGAATGGGAAGAACTTGCTCAGAGTTTCCTGTTTTGTGGCTGATGTCAATTGTTGTTACTTCATGAAGAAATAAACCATGAAGAAAAGTTGCAGACTATGAAAACAGAACTGGAGACGTAAAATGATATGGAAAGTTCAGCTTCATTGTTAATCTTCTTTTTTGATGAAAGCTTCATCATTAATCTTCTTCATCCAGAATGCAGGTCTGGGAGCAACACATGAAGTTGTTCTTTAGGACACAAATGTCATCAGTTGTGGGATTCTTAATTTATTTATTGGCAGAAACCTAATTTGTTGCAGATTCTATTAAATATATAGTAGTTGTACTGTTGTAGTAATCTTCCAACAATGAATGTTTATTTAAAATATTTTTGATGCTTATATCCTGTGATCTTCTAACCATCTTTAAAATCTATACTACTTTCCTTCTTTATTGAGTTGTATCAAACATATAGAGAACAACAAGAAAAGAGCAAGGTCTTCAATTTCGAATAATACTGCCTACAACCGGGCGGTAGGGGTTGTTTTTGCCCCGAACGATGACCGAGGGAGAAGAAAGAAAGGAAGAAGGGTGGCATTAAGCGAGGGAAGAAAGAAAAGGGAGAAGAAGAGGAAAACCTGAAGATCGGCACCGCTCTCCCTCCTCGTCTGTCGGCGACTTCTCTCGGCGCGGGGAGAAGGATCCATGATCGCGGGAAGAAGAGAGGTGACGTTGCAGGCAAAAAAGAGGAGACGTCGCCTCGACGAAAACAAATTTTTTTTTTACTTATATATATATATATATATATATATATATATATATATA
>LVTN01001462.1:16571-54479 GCA_001649415.1 Musa itinerans
AAAAGAATTTTTCGGCAACATTGCCGGAAAAGGCGACGCCCCTTCACCTTTTTCAGCAATGTTGCCGAGGCGATGTCGCGTTGCCTTTTTCAGCAACGTTGCCGAGGCGACGTCGCGTCGCCTTTTTCGGCGATGTTGCCAAGGCAACACGACGTCGCCTTTTTCGGCGATGTTGCCAAGGCAACACGACGTCGCCTTTTCCCGTTGGGGAGAAAGAGGCAACGTCGTATATTTATATAATATATATATATATAATATAATATATATATTATATATATGATACCGCTCGGTAGCAGGCGGTATTATTCAAAATTGTAATCCTTGCTTTAAAGGCTATGTGTAGCACAGAACATTGTCCAACTACAGTTTGTTTCAGGGTGAGACAAGGTCATTATAGTGATTACAATAGGCACTCAAGCGCTCGCCTAGGCGTTCGGGCGAGGCAAGGCAAGGCCCGAGCGCCTTCATTTCCAGGCGACGTGCTTCAAAGAGGCGCCGCTTGGGCACTTGCCCGAGCCCAAGCGTCGGGTGCTTCGGGCGAGCGCCTAGGTTAAACCAGGCGATCGAACCAGATTTTTAGGTCTGGTTGGTCTCCGATGCTTTAGTTGGTTCAATCGAACCAACTAAATCACCGATATTAGGTTCCCTCTCGAGATTTCCCCAACTTTGCCAACCCTAACACTCGCGATTTTGCTGCCGAGATTTCTTCTCCGCTGTCGCTGCTCTCTGCTGCCACAATCGTTGCTCGCCGACTGCTCGTCGCTGCCACAATCGCTGCTCGCCGCTACTGTCGTCGCTCGTCGTTGTTGTGGTCGCTCTTGTTGTCGCTCATCGCTCGCAGCTCTCGCTCCCACTCCCATTGTCACTCGTCGCTCTCGCTGCCGCCGCCGGTCCCGCTCCAGCTACCGCTGTCGCCTGCTATCGCTATCGTTGCCTCAGCGTCGCTCCCACTCCAGCTACCGCTATCGCCTGCTATCGTTGTCGTTGCCTCAGCAACCTCGGTCTTCTCACACTCTTCTCACTATACTATTAACAGTATATTAACAGTATACTGCTAACTGTATACTAATACTAGTATTTTTATTTATTAGATTAATAATATATTATTTTGATTTTAATACTATTAATTTTTATTTATTTAAAATTATTGTTAGGTTTCAGAATAAATGGTAAGTGTACAGAGCAACTCAATAGATTTGATATAAAATTTTATTATTTTGATTTTTGAGACTTTTTATTAATGTGACATTGTGATTTTGTACTCGATCTTCTTAATTTAATAGCATATTTTTTATTTAAATAATTATATTATATATTTTTATATTTTAGTGTCTCGCTTCGCTCGAGCGAGCGTCTAGGGCCTCAGGCATTTTTGGACCTTGGCGTCTTTTGACACCTAGCTCTTTTTAAATCATTGGGTCATTGATGAGGTGACTCATTGAGCCCATGAATGGGGGTTGGTACTAGCCAGGTGTCTGGATTAAAGGAATTTGGCATGGTAATTGAGGGATGAGGGAGGTTGGAGTAGGACATCAAGAACAATTTATGTATGTGGCAAGGGATTCAGTTTAGATAGCTTTATAGGCATCCATGAAATTATGTCTTTTGTTCATGAAAAAATATTGAAAAAGTTCTTTAAGTTTTTATAATGTACAATTGGATTTTGTTGAAAGATTCTTGGAGAGGAGGGTTTTTTGAAAACTGATCCAAACTTAATTTGCTGTTCACATAAATGGGAAGGTTAGAGAGGTTTCAGCAGTATTAGGAATATAAAAGACAAATTGTAGGGAATGTCAAATACAAGATCATGATCTCTCTTGGCAACCTTTTTAGACTGCTTTATCTTCTATTCTCTCTCTAAGTTCCTGGATCTCCTTCAAGACCCTGTGCCACAGGGTGTTATCTGTCACATTGATTTGATCAAATGCTTTGGATTGTGTTGGTTTGGTCACGTGAAATTGTTCAATCTAAACCTGGCCTGTTAGTTAACTGGGTTAGGAAAGTTCAAGATCAGCTGCACTCTAATTGTTCTGATACATGTTCAGGTCAATCTATGGTTTTACTTTAATAAAATTCCTGATAGTTCTTCAGAGTTCAGATTAAAGTATTTGCAGTGATTTTCCAATTGTCACTATAAAACATGTTTATGAATCAAAATGTGGTTATCAAACACAATCATACAGATGTGTCCACCAAATAATATCCTGTCACAAAACATTAAATTCCAATATAGTCAGCATCAAGAATGAAATTCTTAGCTTATTCAAGTTACTTGAATTGCTGGGTTTCAGCTTAGGATCCAATGTCTGGATCATCTTATTGGGAATTGTGCCTTTTTTCCATTAGCAACAAGAAAATTTTTAACTCAAGCTTCTAATTTTTATTGCACTCTTTGCATTGTGATAGTAGCTTTGGTATGTGTTGCTTGGACTTCTAACACTTTTCTGTGCCTTGTGTTAGAAAAAATGGTTTTACCTTGATAGAAGACATGCATGCATCACCTGGTCATCGATTCCTACTAAAAGCTGTACCATTTAGTAGAAACATCATTTTTGGAGCTGAAGGTACTCCTGCTTGTACATCTAGATTGATTTCTATCTTATGCTAGTTATCTTTGAGAGTCTTATAACTGAATCATTTTCTGGTATAATATCATTTTTTTTCCTATTTTCTGACCCAGATGTCAAGGAGCTTATTTCTATTCTTTCTGATAATCAAGGTGAGTGTGGAGTAATGGGATGTTACAAAATGGACACTTCTGATTCTGTCTGTCCATCAAGAGTCCGTGCTATGTTGGCTTCACGGGCTTGTCGAACATCTGTAATGATTGGTGATCCATTGACAAAAAGTGAGATGCAGAAGGTAATTGATGAAACTTTTGCAAAAAACATGTTCAGTTGTCTTTATAGCTCATTTTGTTGTAATCTTGTATTCTTGTGGAAGTTCAACATGGAATTGACCTTGGTGGAGGTCGGAAATCTCACAAAATTGCATCTAGTTGGAAAACATAATATAGCAAATTTTGATTGTGTGGAGCTTTTAGCATGATTTCCATTTTTTTGCTGAATAAATCATAGATTGCATTTTATGTTGTGGATTTAGTGGTTCCATAAAAGTTGCTTTTTCCTGCCTTTACAGCATCAAAATATTGCAGGTCTTTTGCGTCATTGTGCATTTGTATATGCATGTTCACGCGTGCCTCTTTGTGTTCCTTGATGTTTCTTCTTTTATAGATGATGTTCTGAGGATCTTCTATGTCACTTTGGTGTAATAAGCACATAACTTCTTTAACGTGTTCTTGTTAGTTGTATGCTTCGGATTTGTCTTATTGTTGTTTTCATTTATGTTTTGGTAATTTTATCAGCATGGTTTCTGGTCCCTCAGAGATTCATGGTACACAATGCATTCTAACGGTCTAATCCTATTATTGTAGATCTGGTAAAATATAGACTCATAAGTTCCTGATGATTCTAGCATTTCAGTATGTCATCCATAACTGTGGTAGCAAAAAAAATTCAAAATTTATCTTCATTAGACTATAACTTGTTTTGTGTAATTGTATTTCCTTAGAAGTGCAGTTAGCATTCATTTGTTGAACCCTTGGGATAAGGTAATTTATTCGAGATCAGTATATTTCATTTCTGGTTTTCAGAACAATCTCATGTTCATGAAGTAAGTTAACAACAAACACGTGAGAGATTTCTAGAAAATTATTATCCTTGTTCTTTGTTTTTGAGCTTGAGGATTTGCCTCTTGGCATGGACTTCAGCCCTTATTTTGATTAACCCTTTAGATGAAAAGTAAAAGTTCATTTTTGTTTCTTTGCATGATCAGAAACATTCTAGGAATTTCTGCTCATGTCAAATATGTGAGGGATTTCTAGAAAATTATATTCTTGGTAGCAAATATGTAAAAGAACAGCAAACCTAGAGCACAAGGCAGGGAATGATCACATTCAGTGTGAATTGAATCTTGGTTACCCAGGTTTGGCAAAGGTGCAAATTTATCATTGTACTGAGGCTCGCTCTCGGTAGCATATGTAGAAGCTTAATTTAAGATAACTAGAAGGTCAATGTGTCCTGAGATTCAAATTGCTGGAGAAAGGATTTAAATCTCAGTCCAATATTGATTTTAGCAACTATAACATACCAGTATGATTGGCAGTATAGTTTCTCCTATCGCCCGATAGGAAAATATTAAAAATGAATATTGACTGTTACCCTATTTTTATGATATGAGATGGTGATGGTCCTTGGTTGGACCAATAAATAGTATTTCTGGTCCAACCGGTATTATCTTACTGCAAATGCAAGTGCATGTGATGCTTTAGGCTTTAACAAATGAGTAAATTTTTTGATTTCATTTGCTTGATCATTTGTTCTTAGGTTTTCTTACAGAACCATTTTCATATTAATGTTATTATGTGTAAAAAGATTACTTCTTTTGTAAGATTACAGAACCATTTTCATATTAATGAGTATTATGCTTAAAAAGATTACTTTGTTTCCCTTGAAAATGTTTAACCTTGATTTTAGAATCTCAGAAATGTAAGTGATTAGGATTTGAGTCACAGAAACAACTCCAGTTATAGATGTAATGGACCTGAGTTACCCTCCTGAAGATGTATATTGGTGGGAGTTTTGTCATGATATGGCTTAAATTATCTCTACATCCACATGATAATTGGCAGGATTCAGCAGTTCTGAAACAAACTTCTGCTCATGCACTTTCCATTTTTTCCCTTCTCAATATATTTTCTTTTCATGCCTGATTATGCAATTGGCTGTGCCTGACTCATCATTAGCATTCCCATATTGCTGTTGATTAAATTTTGGCTTTATCTAGTCCACAACTTTGACATTTGCTTGAGGGGTGCTAATGTCTAAATGTTCTTTTGCTGATTGCCATTAGATACTACGGAATTTGGCGGATCTTAATTCACCTTGGAATTGTCCACATGGTAGGCCAACAATGCGGCATTTGGCAGACTTGGCTGCTATTGGCTATGTAAGGTGTGAATACTATTTTCTTATTTGAAAATTGATTTTTTTAATAATTGTTAATAACCTTTTTTTTCATTTATTGGTTCAGTGTTATTTATGTCACATTAAACTTGCTAATACCGAAAAGTTTCATGAACAATATTACCTTCTCTGAACATGAATGCAAGATGATCTATATGTTGCTATTTCGACCACCAAAAATTTAAAACAAACGTGTGTTTGTTCTATAAAACATAGTTTCATAAACTATGTTTCCTTGTTATGTTCAACCTTTTATTTGCATTCTCTTAATATTATTGTTGGAGAACTTGCTTTCAGTAATGGAATCTGTGATCCCTAAAGCAGTAGCTCGTCATGCTGGCGCTGCCTTTCCCATCATTAACTTGGAAGATTTCATTTTCAGGTTGAAAAGAAATGATGTTGAGTCAATCATTTAACTACACTCTTACCACATCAATGCTGGTGATCCTTCTTTCCTTTCTTCCCCCGTGTTCATATGGCTGTCTTATTTCACCAGTAGTGCTTATTAGCCTATTATTCATGTGACAGTACTCTAATGGTAGCTGTGCCACAAGGATTTGAAGTAGCAGCTCGTCATGCTGGGCATCTACGTCTGTCTCACTTCACTCAACGGGGACTAATGATGGAAGCATTGCATCCTCCGCAAGGATTTGAAGTACGTCATTGATTGGCATTTGCTTTTATCAATATTTTGGATGATACCAGGTTTTTTTGGCCATTTTGATAGCTGGCTTGCTGCCAAATCAATAGTCTTGCAGATCCTGTGATCAGATATGGGCGGTCTTAAGGTTTTCCTCTTGGTTCTGAGATACAAGTTAACGAGGCACCCCAACAAGTACATTTATAGAATCTGAAGGTGTATACACTCTCCTGGCTTGTATCACCAGCATCTGACAACATCAGAATTGTAACTTATATATTTATATCCTGCTTGAACGAGATTAATTCCCATCATCCTACAATGATTGCAAGAGGCCATTTAGCAGGTCTTTGTAGTTACAACTTCTATTCTCGTAATATCAATTTTTTCTCTCACTGAGATTTGAGCTGGTAGGTAACCCTTTAAATGTTGTGCTCAATCATCAGTTGAACTAAAAGCTGAGCATTTGCAGCAACAGTAGTCACTATATTCTGTTGTACATAAATTACAGACAACCCACCTTTGCACTAGTGTTAACCATTGATAGTTCCTGTTAGATGAGAAATGGACGTACAAAATGATATAATAGTTAGTATAAATCTATGATCTTTGTTACATAATGGCCGTTATATCATTTAAGTCGTTATATTAATATATAACGCGACGGGAACATGGCGTGCCTTTATTTTATACTAGGAGACAAAAGGGTACTTATTAACCGGTTCAGGTTGTGCAACCAAAGGCAAACCGATGGCCGCAAGGCCGGCCGGCCCGAATCGGGGCTAGTGGTTCTATTTAACTGTTTCGTCGGTTCGTGTTTGTTCGCCGCCTCGTGTTTCCATTCATCGACCTTTCTCTTGGCGAGGGATGACGACCCTTCTCGCTTTGCGAGAGGGATGGCAAATGGTGCGTTTCTCCTCTTCTATCGATTCGGTTCGGTTCTTTGCCCTATACGTTCTTCATTTGTAGCATTTTTTCGCATTCCATGCTACGGAGTTCGATGCTTGAGTCCTTTTCTGAGTGAATCATTTGCTCAAAGACGTGGCATCTTCGAGGAGAAATCGTTCTACTCGTAGATCAGTAGCTTCATCTTAAAGTCGATCTTTCTCTATTCTGCCAAAACGAATTTACACTCTGGAAACAGTGAGATTGGATATAATGGGATTGGTTGCTGATAATGCGGGCGATGTCCGGTGAATGAGATGGATCTAGGTGCAAGATGCATCTCAACAAAACAAAAGGGTAAGGATTCTGGCCTCAGCTTGTGATCGAAATCTGTTATGGTGGATCACCCTGATACTTATCTCTGTTCTTTTGCTGGTTTTAAGAAGATGCTAATGGGATTGGTCGCTAGTTGCCCCTAAACTTTCCCTCAAATGACCATGCGATCCTCGTACTTTTCAAGTTCTGCAGATTTACTCAAATTTGTGCTCGTCACTTTTGAAGACTTCCTTTTGAAGTATATTCTAGTAAGAAAGAGGTTTGACTATGTGTGTGATTTTTGGATCTTAGCCTTGCGTTAATCTCGCACAAATACAATCTGGGTGGGCTTGAACGTAGACGTTGAAGAAGTAGCCTAACAAGAGTATATTGTCTAAACTGAAAAAAAAAGGGTCTATTTCTTGATATCAGGGAAAAGAAAATATTCATATTAAGATTGCTCACACTATTTCTTGATTTTAGAAAAGAAACATTTATGTTATTCACACTATTTCTTGATGGAAACATTCATGTTAAGATGACTCCCACTTAGCAACTGTTACCTTACTCGTACAATGAATTTCCTAAGTGCATATATTCTTCACCATAGGTCTTGATTGTAGCTAAAATTTATCGAACTATTTTCTTCTGGTATGATGCAAAATTAGCCAAATCAGACATTTATGTGCTCCTATAGGCTTTCTCTCTAAGCTTTGCATATAAGTGGTGTTTTTGGTGAAAATTCCTGTCTTGGGAATTTTTGCTAAGCATACAAGGAGAGAAACCTTTGGTCGAAGCACATATCTCTGATGATAACAGCGAGATTGGTTACCTGCTGACCAGATATTTTCTGTACTTTTTCCCCGAGTCAAGAAGCAAAGGGCCATTTCCTTTTCAAGGGATTTATGAGAGAGAGCTTCATCTCTGCTCAGTTGAATTCGGACAAGTGGTCTTTGCATGATCAATATGCTTATGGTTATAGTTTCTTCTTTCCTGAGGTAGCTTTATCAGTCATCTCACATGCGCATTTTGTTGTTTTGCAGATTTTGAACCAGTTTGAGTGGTTTTTGACCATTTTGTTGTTGTTTTAACTTTTAAGTGATCGACATGGTTTCTAGAATCAATCGTCTTATTTCTTCAATAAACGAACTTTATTATTACAAATCCTTGATTCAAATCTTATCCACTATGAGCGTGAGCTTTTCCAGCCAACTGAGTAATCCAAGGGGTTTTCACTAAATTCATGGAGAAGTCCCAAACTGTGTGTTAACTATATACAATTGAACTATCACATACATAATGAGTAGATATCAATTCTTTTTAGATGTAATATAGAAGAGACTAAAGAAAGATTGACAGTTGAGTGGTTTTTGACCATTTTGTTGTTGTTTTAACTTTTAAGTGATCGACATGGTTTCTAGAATCAATCGTCTTATTTCTTCAATAAACGAACTTTATTATTACAAATCCTTGATTCAAATCTTATCCACCATGAGCCTGAGCTTGTCCAGCCAACTGAGTAGTCGGGGTTTTCATTAAATTCATGGAGAAGTCCCAAACAGTGTGTTAACTATATACAATTGAACTATCACATACATAATGAGTAGATATTAATTCTTTTTAGATGTAATATAGAAGAGACTAAGGCAAAGATTAGCATGTGATTATTTTTATTTATTCCTATTGAAAAAATGATGTACGACAGAACTACAGTTTTCAGGAGACGTACATAAGCAAAGTTATGATGGATAGATATGTAAGTGTCAAGCTTATGGGGTACTACAGATGGCAAGAATGCTGTGAACGCATCCATTTGTGATTGTATCAATATTGATTCTGGTATATATATGTATCAAGTTAATCGAGTGCCACTGTTCTTTTGCTTCCTCAAAATGATTTTATTTACTTTCATTAAATGTCAGATGAGATATTGTTGGTGTAAATTTTAATCAAATGGTTCATTTATGTTGTTTCTATATAAGTGGGGGCTTTGTGTACCTTGTCTATATCTATCAATCTCTGTTTTCTCTTTGCCATCTATCTGGAAGGAGAACAATTGGGAAGATATCCAAAAACACTAACATGAAAGTTGCATAGAAGATTCTGTATATTTTATGGTACTTTCTTTTGGTTGATATCAAGGGACAATTGGTGTAAGGAGTTGATGACCACCAAATTTTACATTGCATTGAGATGGAAAGTGCTGCACTTTCTTATGTAGTTAACAGTCTGTCTTTAAATGATTCCTGATTGAAGCAGCAATTCCCACTAGTAAAGACCTGTATTCCATGAAACATCATTTCTGTCCCTTGAGACAACTGTTGGGTTTTCACACTAACAAAAATCATGTTATTTTTATTAGTGAAACATTGAAGCTCTTTTTCTTTCGTCTCGTGTGATGATGCCATGGCTTTGTCTTTTTGTCTTGCATTGCGTTTAATGAGATATTGATGCTGTATTGAGTCGTGCTGAGTAATTGCACCTTCCAAATTTCTATGCAATTAGTTTACTTATCCTTTCTTTCTTTTGTTTCCTTTATATCTTTCCTCCTCTGTTTTGTGTGTTCCCCGTTGCAGATCTGGTGGTTCCTGGGCTCACCAAATGGCCACCTTCTCAAGGTCCATCAGCAACGTTCTTCCTATGGGGTTCGTAGCTACTCGCTACTATTATCCTTTGTTTATCTTTACTGAGAAAATAGATAAAAATAAGGGAGGGAAGGACACAAAATCTGTTACTTTTCTCAGGAAATCAAAAAACAAAATCGAAATAAGATGGAATGCAACTATATAACACAGAACAAGATACTATAATTGATTGAAAGAAGTGCGAGGGATTTGATTCAGGTGGGGGACCATGGAGGGCTGCTGGTCTCGGAAAGGGTGGGCCTGTGATTCCTTGGAGAACACACACTTCCACCATAGCAAAAGAAGCTTTTTCTTTGGTGGAAACCATGTGGCTTGTCACCTCATTATTTGTTTTGGGAGTCCAATCAAAGCATCCTCTCCATTCATGGGCATCCCAATTAGTTGCCAAAATCCCTTTTCACAAGTCAGGGTTTGAGCACAATGTTTGTCACATGGATCATCGTTGAGTTGGTTCATATACAATATTAAATTTACTACGAAAGAGATTGATTTTTTTCATTGAGAAGATGAATATTTATGTAAATTTTAAAGGATAGATTTTTATCAATCATATATTCAAATCACATAATTAAATCAACTCCTTAAATCGATCTTCTATCAATGAAAAAGATTCGAAAAGATAATATCCACTTATTTTATACGCATGACATGAAAACAAGGTAAGCATCAAAAGGTGCAATAGCATTGATTAGACCATCGTTTACTGCATAGGATAATATATGAAGGCAGTATCATTGGCATCTGCCATGGGTCATTATTTATTGCATCTGCCATGATACATTTGCACTCATGTTTTGCCATCTTCTAGTTTGAAATCTAGATGTATCTTTAAATAGAAAGATATAATAAGAGAATATAGACAAATAATAGGAGGAAAAAAGAAAGTAGAAGTGATGAATGGTGCAAGCTTTTCGGCACATCTCTCGGATAGGATGTCATTTAGAAGGAGATTAATGATTTTTGGTAGGGTTGGGGAATCACCAGCAAAGGTCCACTCATTGATTAATGAGAGATACTCTCTCTGACTGAACACGCTTACCTCCTGTGACATATACCTATCTCGTGATTGGTTATCGCAGTGGCCCTTCTGATGGCCCACAAGGACTCCGCGCAGACCATGAGAGTTGCGGAAGAGAGGGCCAGAAATCCAACAATAGAAAGCGTATCGTCTCTGCCTGGTTATTTCAAGCTAACTTTAGTATCGCTATATGTACGACAGTGAAACATTCATTTTTCCTAATCTAATGTCTATTCTAATGTAGTTGATTTTATCAATGAAAATATAAAAATAAAAAAATAATTTTAATATTCCAGTTGATGATGATATACGATGTTGGTGGTGGCAGATGACGATACTGTTGGAGGCCGCATGTGGTTATTGTGAACGAAGAGAGCAATGATAAGAGGTGAGGGTCGCTATGCATTTGTATTATCGATGCTGATGCGATTGTCGAGTGGTCTTTTCGTTACTTTGCATATGTATTGGCTTTGACGCAGTTGTCGAGCATTGAAAGAGGTGCTCAGCATCTGCATCGACTGCTCTTTCATCACTTGGCAACTACATCGGCATTGACACGGATGGTTATGGTTGTCATGGTGTCTACAACAAAGATGATGGCTGCCTCATTGTTGACCCGTTGAGTGGATCACTGATCCAAAACTAAGGTCGTCGAAGCTCTTATCACTCCCATTGTTGTTGTGTCAATTTCAATATGGGCATAAAAAGGAGAGATTGGGGGCTTGTCAAAGGAGAAATTCTATTTATCGCGATTGTCGTTGATCGGAAAGGAAACCTTTGGGAGATTAATAAACGAGTGATTATTGAGCTCTCGATAGATGTATCCAATGATAATAGAAAAATATTAGTCTCAGAATTCGACACTGAGTATGTCATCATACTCGCCATTGATGCAATTGTTAAGTGATCCTAACTTTTCATTGTTGCTCTTATCATCCATAACAATCATCCATGATTTAATGATATTATTGTCCATCACCGTCGACATTAGCTATCATTATTAACTAAAACGATAAATGGACTTTGATATTTTTATTTTTATAATTATAAAATATTAATTTAATTTTTTTAAAAAATATAATAATCGGGATACTAAACCTAGCTAACTACGTAGGCTTAGGCTAATACGCAATTAGCCCGCCTTCGTTACCGCTCCCCCTTTGGAACCTATACCGAACTGCTCTCTGTCTTGCTTTCTTCCTCTTTCTGGGACGAGAAAAGAGTGAGAGGGAATGGCTGCAAAGGCGGAGGATGCGTCGACGGCGGCAGCGGTGGGGAAGGCGGTGATGATGGTGGGCATCGACGATAGCGAGCACAGTTTCTACGCCCTCCAGTGGACCCTTCTCCACTTCTTCTCCCCTGCCGTCGGTCCCAGCGGGCCCTATAAGCTCGTGATCGTCACCGCCAAGCCCACGCCGACCTCCGTCATCAGCGTCGCCAGCCCTGGTATTCCACCTCTCCTTCTTCTTATCCCTCCATATGAAGTTTGGATTCAGTTACCATTCCCCTAGCTTGTGATTCGATCGATTGGGCCTTTGTCTTGACGATCGCAGGAGCGGCCGATGTGCTGCCGTTTGTGGAGTCAGATCTGAGGAAGATTTCGTCGCAGGTGATCGAGAAAGCTAAGAATATCTGCACCGCCCATTCGGTAACTTCGTGGCTCTCAGTTTTTCGTTAGGGTTTCCAAATCTTGGCGAGGCTGTTTGTGAATTGTCGTTACCGCCATATAATTCGGTGAACTAGTGGTCGTAGTGAAGCCGTCATTTCATAGTTATGTTTGTTGTTTTGGCAGACTTATGGTTACTCGCGTTCGTTAATCTTGTGATCTCGGTAAACATTTTTGAGGATTTCTTCTTTGCATCAACAAAAGCAGCCCAACATAGTCTCTCAGATGGTGCTTCCTTTTTGGGTTTCGTTTGAAGGTGTTTAAAGCACTGCTCTTCAACTAAATAAGAAACACGTGATCCTATTTATAAGGTTATAAAAGCCTCTTTTGGCAGCTAAGAATGTGACCATCTTGATATTATGTGCGTTGAGCTCATAGCAAACAAAGGAATTACACTTTTAACGTTTGCAAATACCATTCTTGAGCCACAGTAGTGGCAAAAGGATTTGGTGTATTGTAATACAGACATTCAAAATAATCACCAATCCAAGAGGACTGTAAAGATTATTGTTTTTATGGACTTTTCTGTTGAATGCTAGAATTCATTGGGACCTTTTCTTTATTAATTTCTCTCAACATAGGTGCTTGATGTTGAATACGAAGTGGTGGAAGGAGATGCCAGAAACGTTCTGTGTGAGGCAGTGGACAAACACCATGCTGAAATGTTGGTTGTGGGAAGCCATGGATACGGAGCAATTAAAAGGTAACATGTTTTTTCCATTTCGTATTAAATTTGATTTTACACAGTGGTGCATATTGTTTTCTTTTATTTTTGATCTTCCGGTCATCATAGTGATGCATTTTTTAGATATTACTTTCTATTTTTGATCTTCGAGTTTTCGTATTTGTGTAACATCACCTGTTGAATCACCTTGTGCAATAGCCTTAGAAACTGATTCATTTAACATATAAACTCTGATGGAATATAGCATCAAATGGCATTCAATAAGGTTTGTCAAGATATTTGATGTTACAATAAATGGTAAAAATTATTAACCTTTATTTCTTACTGAGCTATAGAGTTTGTTGGATTTTCACTCGCCTTTTGTCTGGAAAAGATGGTCAAGGATAATGGAGGATGAGCTGTTCCTGTACTGTGTGTTTGGAAGAATGCCAAAGAGCTAAGATTCAGACTGTTTTTAGACTTAGGCATGTCTAACTTTAACATAGAAATGTAAAATCCAAGATGTGGATTGAAACAATAATTTACAATCATGCAATTTCTATGAGGATGTAGTGAAATTCTTGTTTAATCTTTTAACCTTTTAATCACTGTTGCAGCTTAAATTTTACTGAGTTTATAACATTAAGATACTGTTAGACATCAATATTAAATTGACTAAATTGACTGCAGTGTAATTTGAAGGATGTGAATATATAGATTTCACATAACAGGTGAAGTCTTGAAAAAAATGGTAAAACTGTGTAGATCGGTGTACTCTGGGCATGTATACTGTCTGCAACTGCATAAAATCTCAGACTTTGCACAAATAGGAACACAAAAAAGAAAAGACAAGATGGAGACTCTTTAATCTTGGTGATTTTATTTTAGAAAATAAAGTTGATATGTGTTAATGATATATTGAACTTTGAAACTTGGATGTTGGACTAAGCTATCAAAATATCTTTTTCAAAAATAAAGTTGCATGGAAAACAAAGAGCACATGGGAAGTTTGTGAGATCAGAAAATTGCATATTACCAAGTGATGGGCAAATCAATGAACTTACAAAAACATATTTTGAAGTACGTTTGACCTTAGATGTCCTTTGGTAATTCACCTATGAATAATAGGAGGATGATAAATTTCTGAATAATTGGTGATTTCTTGGATAGGGATGTGATGTGATGTGATGTAACATGGCATGCAATCTCCAAATGGAATGTTGATTGAAATGGTGAAGCAAACTCACATAAATAATTAGTTTTGAGAAATGTGGTTGTTAATTCTGGCTTTGCATCACTATAAACAACCAACATGGACTTTATCAAGTTAAAGAAGAAACGTAGCATTTCCAGGATACTTAACTGAAATAGAGAGCCATGCTTAAATCATTCGGTTGCAGAGTTTCTTAATTCCACTGAATCGGACTATATTTATATTTTTCCTGCAGGGCTGTGTTGGGAAGTGTGAGTGATTACTGTGCTCATCATGCGCATTGCACTGTGATGATAGTGAAGAAGCCTAAGCCAAAGCACTAAACTAATACCGATTGCCTGCCGCACAAATTGAACGCTTATTAGCCCAGCGTATTAACCTTATGTCAGATAGCATGTTAAGATGTGGATGATAAGAAAGAACAACTATTATTATCCACACATCTTGATTCTGGAAATGTAATAAGCACTATCTTCATAGTGCAGATTCTTTCCTGTTGTCTGGAAAGACTGAATGATCATTTTATTGTCTGAAGTGTAATAAGCACTATCTTCATAGCTTAATGTTTCTATTTTGCAAATAATGCTTGAATTATTATTTTGCAATCAGCATTTGCATTTCCCTATCACTTGAAAAAGGTCTATCACCAGCCTCGATGTGCTAAAGAAAATAAGAACCAGAACACACAATTCTGGTTCTTATTTTAAGGAAAGAAAGAACATAAGAACACAAGCACATTTAGTCCTGATCACAATTCTAGAATCATCAGTTTCGATTCTGGTTCTCAACATCAGGAACCAAAATTAAATCGCTTGAGATCTCTATTTTGGAATCAAAATTGAAATCCATGGTGTCAGTTCGAATCATCAATTTGAAATTAACCACTTAACCAATATAGCACAGGTGCTTTATGTGTTATATTCTTATTTTTTATCATGCTTACACGGTTTGAAATTGAAATCGGTGGTCTAGAACTAGGACTGTCAGTTTCGATTTCTATAAATCAAGACTCGAAATCAAATCAGATCAGTTTCAGTTTGGTCTGGAATAGGTGAATCATCAAATCGATTCGATTTCTATTCCAGTTCGGTTCGATTTCGATTCGAACCAATTACAAGAAAAAAAAAAAGAAAGGAAAATCGCTACGTAGGACGCCTTTCTTCCGATTCGATCTCACGGTTCTATCTCCCATGGACGACTTACCGGGCATCCAGGCTCGGGACTTCAGTTTCCGCCCCCGGTGCTGCATCTCGAGCCGTCCAATTTTCCGGCGGAGGAGCCATGAATCTTGGGGCTTTAGTGGGCAGATCCCCGTCGCGAACGGTTCTTGGGCAAATCAAGATCCGGCGTCGCAGGTTTCCTACAGGTATTCCACAGCTCGCATGCACATGTGGCCACATCACATAAACTTTGATCTGGTCTCTTTGCACTTGATGGATGCTAATAATGCATGATGGTAAGCAATTGAGTGTTGGCAGAATATTTGGAGGCAATTTTCTCTACTAGTGTCAAGGCTTGTGCTTGGTGAACTATGTGAAGAGGAAACCGGTGAGGAGAATGCGCAAGATATAGCTGCTTTCCAATGGGATGTCAAGACTTGTGCTTGGTTGTGAATAGGATAACAGATATAAAGCGGAGAGGAAACCAACGAAGAGGATCAAGACTAGTGCTTGGTGAACTATGTGAAGGGGAAACCAGTGAGTAAAATGTGATTTCCCTTTTCAATGGGATCGAGGATAATGAAATATTATATTGGATGTAGAAGAAACTTACGAAGACATCGGATGTCCTTCAATATTATATTATGGGTTTGTAATGGGCACATGACAAACAAAAAAAGGAAAATAGACTAATGAACTGGGTGGCATCATCTGACCGTATTTTAATGACTTAAAGAGCCAATAATACGTCTTCTCTAAATTTTCACTGAAGCAATCGCGAGTTTTAATATTGTATATGTCTGTTTCTTTAAAATTTTCATTTGCCTATTGTATATGTTTGTTTTAATATTCATACAATTTTTTTTTTGTATATTTCGGTAGTATAACGAGTCAAGGTTTGTACTAGTACTTACTGTAGCAGTCCATACCGATGCAACACTGTTGTTGGTATATAGGAACTTACTGAGTTTTAGATAAATCATAAAAAAAATTGAAAAAACAAAAGAAAAATTTCATGATACTGGTATATGTTCTATCAATACTAAGTGTATCGGATGATACAATTCCCGCATCAATATACTATCGGATGTATCCTCGGTCCTAAAGCAGGGAAACAAGTCAGAGTCATGTGGTAAATCTGCAGAACAAAATGAAGGTGAGGCATACGAGGAATCAACCCTTAGTTGCTGTATGTAGGTTAAAACTTACTGGGTCGGATGCGGATGCGGATGCGGATGCGGATGAACCGGATCTCTTTAAGCGCTCTACATCCGACGCAATTCCATGGGCCTGAGCCCGCATCCCTGTTCGGCCACCTCCAGTCTTCCTCGGCACGTTTCCCTCCCTCCCCTCCTCCCTATTAAGTTGAACTTTAAGTGGTGCTCGTCACAACTCCTCCTCCTCTCTCTCTCTCTCTCTCTTGAGTCAGCAGCTGAAAGGAAACTATTCGTCACCGCCATGTCCGCGAAGCTCAAGGTCGACGAGCTCCGCGCCGAGCTCTCCCACCGCGGCCTCAATACCTCCGGGACGAAACCCACCCTCGTAAGTCTTCACTCCCCTTCCTTTTCTCTCGCTCGGCCCCTCTCTCCCCCTAGACCCCATCGCTCATTCACAGTTCCTTCTCTTCTTCCGTAGGTCCGCCGACTGGACGCCGCTCTTCGCAAGGAGAAAAGGGAAGCGGAGGCATCCGACAAGGCGGATTCTTTGACGGATGGCGTCTCCAAGGGCGCCAAGAAGAGGCGGAAAGATGCGGCTGGCGATGCCATGGTGGAAAATGCCGAAGGTAGAGTTTCGGTTACTTGGTGGGTTTCATGCGGTGGTTTTATTAATCTCATCGATTTTGGTTGGATAAAGAGGACGAGGGGGGCAATAAGGAGGAGAAGCGGGTCACAATGACCAAAAAGAATGGCGCCGTGCTGGACCCCTTCCTCCCAGATCATATAAAGTCGAGCTTTCATGTCTTGAACAAGGTATGCAAGTAAAGACCTTTTCTTTAGCACAATTTTGCCTGGGAATGAATAAAAGTATGTTGGAGGAGAGCATGTAGATTTTTCAACATGGAGTGCATCTCTAGATGGTTGACCTTCGTTTAAGTAAGTGTTGTTGAATCTTTAATTTATAATGGCTATCATTATAATGTTTTTTTGACTGCCGAGAAATACCCTAACATAGATCCTTCTGGCATTTTTCTTCTATTCTGGCTTGTCTAATCCAGAGGTGTGGTAGCTCATGCTATTTGTGGTTTTACCCCATAGAAAGAACATGCTTGCGTGTCTAGGATCTAATTATTAAGAACCAAGATGCATGTGTGAAATTTCTTTGGATGCTGGTTTTTTCTTAGTATCATGGCTCGTCTTACCGGTTCATACCAATGTACCGACCGACCATCGGTATGGCACGTAACGACATATCGACATATGATATGGTGGGGTATACCGACAGCCTAGTATGTACCGTCCATACCGATTTGTTAAATCGATATATACTGCTCGTACCAAGCAGGATACAATGGTACGATGAACCTTGCTTGATATTCTCTAGTAATCTTCAAAACTTGTCATTGTTCAGCCAGATGTTACTTGTGAGTAGATCAGATAGACGGATTTCCTGTTGCAGTTTTTGTTGTTAGTCATTTATGGAGTTGGCCTATACCTCATTCTTGAAACCTGATGGATGTCCTGTTGATTGTTCATGTCAAGTATAATTTTGTGTGGTTAATAAGTCCTGAATCAGCTTTTTAGTATTAATGCAAAACTATCTTTAAATGTTTTTATGGCAATTTACGTTGTGAATTTTGGGAACCCATCAGATTTAATTACTCTTTATGTTTTTATTGCAGGGAGAGGAGATGTACAGTGCTACCCTAAATCAGACAAATGTTGGAAATAACAACAACAAGTTTTTTGTGATCCAGGCTCTAGGTTTGTTATTTCTATGTTCTGTTCTTCTTCTCTGATTTGATCCAACATGTAAATCTATGATAGTTGGTCAAGTCTAAGGTCTTGTTAAAACAAAAAAAAATTCTTTTCTCATTTTGGATTTTGGATTTTTGAAATGTAAATGAATGCGTCTTAGAAAAAGAAAAACTAATGGATTGGTTTGTTGAATGTGATAGTTGTTGATCCATAATTAGTCAAGTGCAAAGACAAAATGAAGCTGTTCTGCTCAAGAGGAACATTCATAGAAGATTGCAAAGCATAGTGGAAAGGATGGAGTAGGAATTATGCTAAATTTTGTTAGTTTTCTATGTGAATTAATGTCTAGATTCCCGTTAAGTTCTGAATATCTGATGGTTCTTCTCTCCCACTTGTAAATTTTATGATATGACTTGTACCTTGTGTTAACACTAATCCACTACTTATATGTTTCAAGTTAATTGTGCAATAGCTTAATTTTTATCTTTGGACCTATCATAAGTTCAGCTTCACATTTTATCATCTTTAGTATAATATAAGCATATAATTGCAACTGTATCCTCCCCATGTCTCAAGATTCTCAACACTTTCCTTCTAGACCATTTGGCATGCTAAGCATTAGATCTACACTTGAAGTTTGTGATACTCATGGTGCATTTATAAATATAATTTTTTGTTTTTGTCATAGTCATATTTGTGTAATTGTACTTTATCACTGAGAGCTTGTTTATATACTCATAGACTAACCATATATTATTTGCAGAATCTGATGATGGTATAAGGTACATGGTTTACCATAGATGGGGTAGGGTCGGAGTAAGAGGTCAAGACAAGTTACTAGGTCCTTATACTTCTCAAGAAGCTGCCATACATGAATTTGAGAAGAAGTTTTATGACAAGACAAAGAACCAGTGGTGTCTTCGCAAAGAGTTTAAATGTCACCCAAAATGTTACACTTGGCTGGAAATGGATTATACCGATTCAGAAAATGGAACAGTTATGCATTGTATCCTGTGATGACTGGCTTTAACTTTTCTCTATTTAGTATTTCTGTAGAATATATGTTGAACATAGACATTTGATTTTTTTTTTATTTGCAGGCACCCGATAAGACTTGTCAATCAAGTAGTAGTCAACTTCGTGCTACAAAACTTGATTCCCGTATTGCCAAGTTTATATCCCTTATCTGCAATATCAGCATGATGAAGCAGCAAATGTTGGAAATAGGTAAGCGGTCTATACATGCACATGATTAACATTTCTTTTAATAACTAACATTATGCATGATGCATTTGGTGGAGCTGTTTGTTTGACATGAAAGGATGGAGAAGCTTATGGCGAGCACTAATGATCTTGTTATGATGCGGTGAAAGATCTAGTTCGTTTGGTAACAGCAAGCTGTGTACTTAGTTGCAACATATGGTTTTAACATTTTAATGAGCTTTTGTGCTCAAATCTATCTGCTGCAAGTTTCTCATTATTCAGTGTGGAAGTCACAGGATACATATTTTTTAGGATTGTGGCAGGATGGGTATTACAATTATCAAGAGAAAGGGGACAATGAGGGAAGTGTAAGAGATGAGTAAACGCTGGCAAGGAGAAAGTTCCAGATGCTGGCTCTGAGGGTTTGAACCAAGAACTGGGATGTGGCAAATTTACTTACAGTTCCTTGCTGAAAAGATGGAGTGGCTCAAGGTGAGTGGGCCTCTTAAGTTGATGGACAAGGTTGAGGTGATGTGGGGAGCAGGGACAGAATAAATTGTGGTGGAGGGAAGTTGAGACATGGAGAAGCAGGTTTCATGGTTTGCATACATCGGCAATCGTATATTTTGCATGGTGTAATTGTTAGAAGTTAAAACTATTAAGTTTGATGTCTGGGCTATATTGGTACCATTTTGTTGGGTCAAATCTGTTTGATAATGTTCATGTGGACTTTTGAACGGAATCGAAGGTACCATCTAAGATTCTAAGTAGTGGCATGAAATGCTGGAGATGCAAGATTTAGAAAGAAAATTTTTCATGATGATTTTCAATCAAATGACCAGGAAGGTGATGCAATGGTCTTTATGCTGCAGAACTTGACAAATCATTTTGATGGTCAAAATAGTCGAACAAAATTAATTTGGGCAACATTCTAACCATAGTATTTCATGTTCCTTTAAATGAATACCTTGGCAGTACATATCACCAATTTTTAATTTTTCTGGCATTTCTATTCTAAATTTATTACCATGTCTTGGATTATTTAAGTATGATATGTGATGATGCTGAGGGCCTATGGTTTTAGGTTTTTAGAGATAATCATCTTATGTTTATTCATCCAGGTTATAATGCTGAAAAGTTGCCACTTGGTAAGCTGAGTAAGTCTACAATTTTAAAGGTGAAGCTCATCTTGGATTTGTCATTTTTATTCTTTTTTGAATTACATAATGCAAAACAACTTGTGATCATTTAGATAAACCCCTTAAGGAATTAGAAGGCCTAGTATATGTGTGATTTGATAACAAATTTTGTAATTGAAGTCTAGTATGAGCTTTATTTTTTTTCTATAAACTGTGCAAAGTGATATCATCTTCAATCATGTGGAATTGTAAGAATAATAAGAAGGCATTGTTTTGTCGATTAATTGTTTAGAAAAAAGATGATCCATTTTATAATATATATTTTTTTCTGTAGTTTTTCTTGTCAATTAAGTATTTAGGTAAAAAACAATCCATTTTAGCATGACATCATTATTACTAGATTAGTGTTTTCCAGGTCATACTTAGGGAACAAAATTCATTTATAGATTGTATTTCTTAAAAAGGAAAATTGTTAGTTTTAATTGTATTGCAAGTAGGTTCCAGCATGTTATCAGGGTACTACCAATCTTGTTACTAAGTGATGCCTGAATTTTCTAAAAGCATGGCTAAAGGTCATTCAAAGTAATCACGACATTCCTTTTCTTATTCTGTGTCCTATATTTCTCATCTATCTTCTTTGTATTGGTCAATGTCCTTAGCTCCCTTACCTCTTTTTTTGACTGTTACTATTTAAAATATTTGCTTCTGATGAATTAGTCAACATTAGCTGTTCAGCACTAGTTGCCTTTCCTCTCTTCCCTCCTCACTGTCATCCAATATGGGTTCTAACAATAATTGAAACCTACTAGATCTGGAGTGTAAATGCACATGGCATGCTACAACATTTCCTTTAGTCATGCATGTATTTTTTGCCGGACTTAATTTCATAAGTGAATTTGGATTCATTCTTTTGGTGAATTACTCCATGATTTATGGTTCAAGGATCACTCAACATATCTGCATACCTCATCTGACTCTTGAACCTCTGAACCCACGAATGAAAAATAAACCATCTAACATGGACCACACTGCTCGGCTCAGGTGAGACTTGCAAGAAGCACAAGCCCCGCACAAAAGTGAGGCCGTGATATAGGAAGGTTAACATTGGTCTGCATTCTAGGTTGTGAGCCATTATAAGAACAATTATCCATGACCTTTGCACAAGGTTTTTGTTTAGTTTGCACATTTGCGATTCCAGAAAATATTTCAGTGGACTTGGACTTCAATACGATCTTTCTTGATAAAATTTCAGATCTAGTAACTCTGAATTTAGTATATGTTGCTTATTCATTTTATGCATGTAATCATGGACTTGTCATTTGATAAACACTGTGATATAGATTGAGGTATTGGACAGTGTGCCAGCTTTTGCAGAACTGTATTTTACAGGTGTATCTTAAACAATTTTTCTTTTTTTTTGTATGACAAGAATCACTTTTGAAGCCATTAAGGCTAAGAATGAACACTTCTGTTTTTGTCTGAAGTCTTAACTACTACATTTAATGGGATGGATATTCTTTTTCTGTTTATAGTTTTTGTTCATTTTATTGCCTTCATTATTATATATTGTCTAAGGTTGATGATGAATATAGAACAGATTGTTTCTTTAAGGCTTTTCTGATGTTGCACCTACTATTATAGATCTATTGGATGCTTTGCAGATGATGGGAAGTTCCTTTTACAGGGTTATGATGTTCTGAGAAGGATCTCAGAGGTGATTGCACAATCAGATAGGAAAAAATTGGAAGAACTGAGTGGGTATGCATGTGATACTTTTATTGGCTTGATCTACTACTAGAGTGTAATTGTTTTCAAAATGGCTGCTAGAGGTTGGAAGATGAATGATTTGTGCATTTATTTTTGTATCAGCAACTAACTTATTAGTCTGGCTAAGAATAATTTTACTCCACTTTAAATGATTTTGAGAAATGACACCGAGAAAAAATGCAATAGAACCTAAGCAAATAACTCAGAGTCTGCTAGATGTAACTAAATTCATGCCAGAAAAACTTAATCTCTCCTATGTTAGAAAATTTTCAACATTGTCATCTGTTTTTGTGGACTTGAGATACAACAATGTAGTTGGACATTTTGTGTTGAATGGCATATATATAACAGTGCCAAGGGTAATACTGTAATTATTGCATCACAAATATATGATTATATATTGGTCAAAAAGGCACTATTCCGATGTTAGTCTATCCCAAAGTAATCAAATAAGATCCTTTTTGGTGGTACAAGAATGTAGATGCTCTAGCTCTAGTGAAATGATTTTATTTAATGTAGATCCTCTAGCTTTAGTGAAAATATTTTATTTACATTACTTTGGACCCTTCCTAGACCCTGTGGGCCTTTCCTTCACGTACTTCTTTTCATCAATTCTTTGAGGTATGCCCTACTTGGCATCCTTCAATATTCTTTTTTGGTTTAGAAAGTTGATTACATTAAGGTGCTAGTGTTTCTAATCAACATGAGCATGATAAACACTGCTTTTTGATTTTGGACTGAAATTGAGTTTAAATACTAGAAGGGTTGTATTGATCTCTTAGGTAGACTCTTGATTTAAAGTTTTTTAGTTACGCGGTTAGACGATTATAGTCATAAAAAGAGGCTGTAACGCTAGGACACAAAAAACTGGAGATCAATATAAGCCTTGGAGGAAAGTACCAAGAGAGAAGTCGGGAAATTAAGAGGATAAATTTCACATAAATTGTGTGTCAGTCAATTTAAGATATGGATGATTAGATATTCGCTTGGATCTGGTCACTCAAGAATACAGAGCTTTAAGATGACCTTTATCTCCTGATTACTTATCTTGTCCATCGATGTCTAACTGTTCTAAATTTTGAATGTCGACTATATCACATTTATATGATAATTGTGTGGGCATTTTGAAAGTGACAATGTATTAGATGGTTTCTATTTGGTCTGAAACTCCCTATATACAAAACCTGAAGGGCATAATTGACACTTAAATATTTTGTATATACATGCATGTCTGTATTTGCTTATGTGCGTCTATATGTATCAGTGATTCTGTTTCTCCGTTTGCTTTATTGCACAATTCCTGTCTTTGCCTTCTCTTTCTATTTGGTAAGACATTTAGTCAATTAAAAGTGGGCAACCATCGTATTGGTTGCTTACAAAGCAAAATTTCATCAACATTATATAAATTGTAAACAATTGTCTATCTGACATCAACACTTTACCTTAATGATTTTATCATGGTGATGTATAACTGTGGAAGATGGAACGAATCTATAAAAAACAAAATTTAAATGAGAAGAGTTGAGGAAAGATGGAAATGACAGCTTGACCAGCTTTGTTATAGGGGGCAATACTCGTCTCTGTGCAAATCAGCGAATGAGCCGATAAGGCTATGCTTCAAACCCAAGAAAGTATCACCTATCTCTTCTACCATTACAACAGCAATAACATTCCAGATCTATAACTTCAGCCTCTATCTTTATGAAGAAATATAAACCAATATATTTGTTTTTTCTTTCTTTTTTCCCTTTTCATTATGACATCATTCTACAATGGTTCTGCTCCTCCTTTTTCTTTTTTTTTTACATAATATGATGTGATCTGTTTATGTTATCTGAATTTTACCGTCTTGATATCTTAAATTTATTCTGCAGGGAGTTCTACACTGTGATACCTCATGACTTCGGTTTTAGAAAGATGCGTATGTTCCATTTCTCCAGTCTAGTTTGTGCAATGCTTAATTTTGTTGTAATTTTATTTTAACTGGCTATCTGTGGTACTGATTCATGTAAATAATGAGCTTTCCAGGTGAGTTTGTTATCGACAGCCCTAGCAAATTAAAGAGAAAGCTAGAAATGGTAAGCCCTTTTTTTTTTCGAAAGAACTTTGGTATATTTTGTCTATATTTACTAACTTAGATCAGGGTAACTTTATCTGCTTTGCTGATAAAGTTAGATCAGGGTAACTTTATCTGCTTTGCTGAGATATTGTTTATTGAATTTTGTTATCTCTAGCATAAGGTGTACTTGCATGTGTCTTTTGACGAAACAGTATGCTAACTGATTCATCAATTTCTTTGTCCATAAATTCCACCTACTGCTATGTTGTTGTCTTGAACACTGTAATCTATATTGTTACTAAATTGTGAGTAGATGTTACTTGCTAGCAGTGGAACAACATGTCAGATTTAGTGAAGTTCTTTTGCCTTGACTTAAATCATTGGATTATTCAGTTTCAAATCAAGTTTTTTTATCAACTAAGAATCAAGTCAGAAATAGATGCACAAGCATGACTAGATGTCTACAGATAACTACTGGCTTCTCTTTTGCTGATTGTGGTATTTGTATACAATATTGAACTACAAGGCTTTCCACCCCAGGAACTTCTACCGTAGCATATATATTTCCAGTTTTCACTTTTTGACTTGAGCTAATTAGATCTTTTCAAAATCCATTCCATATATCAGTCGGGGGACCTGCTGGACCAGACTTCACCTGATATTTAGCAACCCATGTTTGGAGTCTCTAGACATCTATATAAGCTAGCCTCCAATTTTACCATTTGTGTTACTCAGTTTATGGTTTACCCTATGTATTGCTCTCTTACATGTCCCTTTTTTTCTATCTTTACCATAAATTTGGACCTTCCAACATCTAACTGCTTCTCTACTAATGTCTCTTTTTCCGTTATACTTGAAGGTTGAGAGCCTAGCTGAGATTGAGATTGCGACTAAACTTCTGAAGGATGATTCTGAGACACAGGTATATTGTTATGTGAATAGTAATCCTGATAATCAGGGTTTTTGCCAAATTTAGATCCACATTAATAGCAGTAATGTGATAATAACTAATTGTAACATACTGAGAGTAGTCACTCACATATGGTTCATTTAAAATATGATTTTCTCAGTTTTTACTATGTGAGAACTGAACGTTCTGTTGTATTTGGCAAAACAAAGTTGCAGTTTTGGGGTACTGACTGATGTTTCACTGATTTTCATGTCCAACTATATGACGAAACAAGTAGTCTGAATCCTGAAAAACTGAATAAAGAAATTTCCTGCACATGATTTCCTCACAAACATCATCTTCTTTAAACCCTATCCTTTTATCGTAGATCTTTCTTCAAATTCATAGAGGGCTTTTTTATCCTATTTGGATTTCTCCTTGAGTATATCTTTTTCTGAGTCAAGTTCATCTGAGGCAAGGTTATTAGTCGTACTACTTTCTATGGGATATTTCAACTTTTACCTTGATCTTGAACAATCTACACATCTTGCAAGTTATCATGATTGTATTTGTGCATCACAGAAGAAGTAATGGAACTTTATGGCAGGTGATTTTGGAGGTAGTTAAGTTGGAGGGATTCATTCTGAACATATGATCTAGACAATTTTTCTTTGCAGAACATCGTCAGATTCAGGCAGATGCAAAACCTGCAGTATGATGATTTAGATTGCACTTAAGGTTGTTTTTGGTAGGTTTGCTTGGTAACTTGGGCAAATATTTGTAGTTATTGATAATACAAAGTCATCAATTAGGTTTTTGCAAATAAATTAATTCTGGATTGCTCTAAAAAATGATCTGATGTTGAATAAAAAAAATGTATGATTAGGAAGAATGCAGCTTAATAGTGAGAAAAAAACTAATGCAGTTGACCCCAGATAGTTCGGACCGTGCTGCTTGTTATCGTTGGTGATATTGTTATTATTGTCATAGAAGAAAAAAGTCTTGACTCCTATTATTCAGTATTAACATGAATCTATGGACAACTTATTACCCTTAAGCTGCAATAGTTTGGAGGCTTGCCTAACTAAATATTTGTCCTCGTTTATTCAATATATTGAACATCCTATATTCAATGGGTCAGTTGTGTGTTCACTATCTTGGAAAATTTAGGTTGATCTCCACACTACTCACACAGATGAATTTTTAAGAAGGATGAAATTAACAACTTTTAGATGTTTTGCTCCTAGAAAACTAACATTCGACACTTTGTCAGGATGTTCAAACGAGTAGATGCTGATTTAGGTGGGCCTTCACTCTGTTCTCAACAAAGAATACAATTTCCAAAGTATTTGAGAGGGAATATAACACATTAAACTGTTGTTCAGGAATTGAGATTTCTATGAGGCTACCTTGATTGTTTTCAATTTGGAAAGTTGAATTTTTGTGATTATTTTTTTACCTTTGGTTCTAAGTCTTACTTTTCCCCTTCTTGTCTCTCTGATCTTCAAGTGTATCTAGGTTGTTGTATCTAGTTACTAATTTTTTTATATGCTTTGTAGCTTCTCTTCTTTCTCTGATTTCATGTCTGCTTCCAATTTTCTTAAGCTTGGAAACACACACTGCAACTTATGTCAGTTTACCTTTTTCTTTTTTATGTTTGTAAAACCAAGTGCAAGCACATATGTTTTACTTCTTATCTTTAAGAAAAATGTTTGACAGCAGGTTGTTTTGATGTTGAAGGATGACCCTCTATATTGTCGTTATGAGCAACTGCATTGTGAACTATCACCAATTGAAGCTGATACCAATGAATTTGCTATGGTAAACCATGCTTTTCTTTCTTATGTGTTAAAAATTGATTGACATCAAATGTTAAAACTTCAATTGGTTCAGCTTTATCTAAATAATTTTCAATATAAATACTTTTGAGCTTCTGGAAGCTATACCATTGGCTTTCGTTTCTGACTATGCACACTGGTTGTCATTCCCATAGTATTATTGTATTAGATTTACCTTTTCATATTGTCGAATATGGTAGACCAGATAATTCGTTGACTCAAATTTTGTTTTCTTTGGTCAGTTCTGATGTCTAATAAAGTAGTTGCTGATTTTCAAAGTCCCGTCAGTCCCTGTTGTAAAAAAAATTGTTTCATTGATTTTATCTTCAAGAGTTTTTTCCCTTAAGTCTTTGGAGTTGATATAACAGATGTATCATAACTTTTCAATGTAATTTCATCTCTGTATAACTTTGATATTAGATGTTTACTTTACCAACTGCACAATTAAGATTTATGCAGGCACAAAAGTATTAAATTTTGTTGTGAAGTATAAACTTTTTTGTCTGTTAATGCAGCAACCCTAATTTGTAAATCTGAAATTTGCCAAATGGAACGACGAAATCAAACCTGCACATATAATGACATTCTTGCTGCACTGTTTGAATTATATAGAAGGATCAAACTATCATGTGATGGTTATGCTGGTCTTGGCATGATCTTCATACCATCTCCTGCCTCCCATTCTGGCACATTTCAATAATATGTCAGGGTCCTTCTGTAGCAAGATTAGTTCATGTTGATGTGTACCTTGTGCTGCATAGGGCACTTGCATGCCAAAATGCACTATTATACTGGCTCAGCAAAATGTGTACGGGCATGGTGGAAACCTCTACACTGTGCTAATATCTCAATAGCAAAGTACATGTTTATACCCAATCAATGGTACATACTGGTACCTGTAACCCATGGTTATATATCAACTTGCTCCTATTTGCATCAAAGTGGGATTGGTAAATACATTTAGGTACTTTTTTGTGCTATTATTAAACAACTATATACCTTACATGTTGTGTACACGAAACATGGTCATGTGAAATATAAGTTATGCAGTTTTCATGATAGAATTATATTTTGGGGAAATATTTGGTTCATCGATTATTGTAACAATATGCCATGAGATATATGGTTTATTGGCTTTCATATTTCTTGTAAAAACTTGATAGTTGTTCACTGGATGTCAGTATGTTGCATTACAGAATCCAAATGTTACAAGATCTTTTGCTTTTTAAATTTGCACTTAAAAATAAAGCTCATGAAAACCTATAATCAATTCAAGTGATACTTTTTAAAAGATTGATGTACATCGTTTCTTTACATCTGCTTAATCAGCCTCATGCTAAATGCCTGCAAAATTTATGTATGTTACAATGCAATTCTTCTGCTCATATTAACAGAAGAGTATTTTCTTACCTTAAGAAATATAGATAGTGATTGGATGGTACTACCTTTGTTTAGAGGATATATATATTACAAGTATATTTTATTTATATTTATTTTACTGTATACACAGTGATGATGAAAATTTTGATGGCTATCAAAAAACCAATGATGTAAATTGTAAAATTCTTGACTTAACTTGAATTAAACTTAAATTTATATACTCTGTTATAGTAACCTTTACATTATGTTTACTGTAACTTTTCTCTTTGAGCAGGTAAAGAAATATCTACTGAACACGCATGCCAAAACACACTCGGGTTATAGAGTCGATATTATGCAGATATTTAAGGTTTCCAGGAAGGGTGAACTTGAACGCTACGGAAAGGTAAAATGGGCTCTTCTAGTTTCCTTGTTTTTATGCTTCATTTGTTTTTTCTGGTAAATTGTTCCCATATCAAAGTTTCACTTTTGTAATTTTGTGTCAAGAATGCTTAATGCTTATTTCTCGGAAATATGCTTTTTGTTCATTGCAGTTCTCTAGTACAAAGAATAGGATGCTTCTTTGGCATGGTTCTCGCCTCACCAATTGGACTGGCATTCTTTCACAAGGTATCTCTTCTCCTTTTTTTAATGTTGTTTAACAATTACGTGGTTTTTGATGGGTTGGTTTTCTTGCAATAAGTTCGATGAACAGGTTTCTACAAAGAACTTCTGAATATAAAGTTTCTCTTTATAATATCTTACTTGTATGACCAACTGTTTGAATGATGTCATGGTCTTGCAACTTAGAAGTGATCTTTCATTTCACTGTAAGTTGTAATATTCTTGCTTTATGTAAGAAACCAGGCCTTTCTGTTGAAAGTGAAATTGTCTTCTTTCACTTTCCCACTTTATGTACAGATTATTCATTCCTCCAATTGTTTAATCATTTTTAAGTTTGAGGTGTCATGAGAAATAATCTTTTCAAACTGATGTTTAACTGAAACAATTATTTATTGAGTCTGTTACTGGAGTTGAGATAGTACCTGAAGTTACTTCTTTTGCTCCATGAACAACAGGTTTGCGTATTGCTCCTCCAGAAGCACCAGTTACAGGTTACATGTTTGGAAAGGGAGTTTATTTTGCTGATATGTTCTCAAAAAGTGCAAATTATTGTTGTGCATCAAGTCAATCAAGGGATGGGGTGCTGCTTTTATGTGAGGTATATGTTATACATTGAAATAATTGCCTTTTTAGTGATTCTTTTTTTCTTGAGGAGAATCACTGATAATTTGAGATATGTATTTTCACAGGTTGCGCTTGGTGAGATGGCTGAGCTACTAGCTGCTGATTATAATGCTGATCGCTTACCAAAGGGAAAACTAAGGTTCACAACTCTACTTCTTTTTGCTAGGTTGTGATTAGCTTTGTCTGGTATATTGATCATTGAAACACGAAGCACAACAAAGGAGGTGCAGAAAATTCAGTCTTTGCTCAGTCAGTCCTCTCTTAAGATCAGATAGTAGTAATTGATCAAATACTCCTTTTCTTAGTTTTGACTGTTTATTCATGGAATATTCTGCTGTTTGTCCTTTTCACTTTTCTGATATAAATTTATTTGACATCTAAGATATTCAAAATAATATGGATGTGATTCAATAGCTATTCTATGATATGGATCTTTTCCTTAATAAGAATGTGACACAAAGCAAATGCTGTCATACTGATAAGCTTAACAAATTGCCTTTGGCAATATGGGTAGTTAGATTGGCACATACTTTCACGATTAAATACCAGATACAGTCATCACCTATAGCTTGCTGAATGGGAAACAACACCAAGGATTAGCATGACCTTGTGCAAAAGCTTTAAGGCAAGAGTGAGCAAGAAGTACTATTGTCATGTGCAAAAGACTGAATGCTGACAATTTAAGGACACTTTTGACTATTGGCACAGTGCTGTGAGTGTAATGACCTCTTTCATGAAGCAAGTTTAATTCAAATCATTGATAGGTATGGTTAGTCTATTCTATGTTTACACATGAGAAGTCAATTCCAAATAGGAATTTCTCAATCCTATCAGTGATCCCTTTTCGTGCCTACATGGTGCCTTCCTCAAGGCCTCATTTAGGTGCCTCGAAAGATAGGAGAATGATAGTGGCACTTGAGGCACCATTGAAATATCAGCAATCTGAATCATGTAGTAGGTGTAGTCTTTCTATTGAAATAACTCATACAGCCTACCTTCTTTGTTTTGCAGCACAAAAGGGGTTGGAGCCACAGCACCTGACGTATTGGATTCCCAGGTCCTTGAAGATGGCGTGGTTGTCCCTCTTGGAACACCAAAAGAACAAAATAATCTTCAGGTAATGTGTTCTGTTCTGAAGTACTTGGTTGTTATAGTAAGATATAATTTTTTCTTGAAGTAATTATGAGAGAGACAAGAATGTTTTCTTTTTCTCTTTTGCAGTGTAGTTTGCTATACAATGAATATATTGTGTACAACATGGAGCAGATTCGGATGCGGTATGTTATTCATGTACTTTTCGATTTCAAGAGTTGATCAACGTGTTCTCTTGTTCAGCATGTCTAGGGCTTCGTAGATCTGAGGGTCCTAAAGCCTGGAGAATCAGTTTTGTTGTTTATTGTGTATCTTTGCTGGGCATATGAAAGGTTAGCTGTTGTAAAACACTAAGTACAAATTTGAAGCAACCTTCTGCATCAGTGTACAATGTTGTAACCATAAACTTGGACATGGTAACCTGAAAATATGACGCCCATCTGAGTTTTCTTTGACTGACAATCTCGTTGTGATGCAATATAAGTTTTTGTTTTCCTTAAGCATTTGCTGATAAAAATAACCTCGTGGGTCAAAAAGTAAGACTGTTAAATTGTTGCACATCTTGTTACTGTATAGTGACTGATAGCAAGCTTATTGTTCAGGAAGAATTTAATCACCATCATAAGTGCATTGTGCAAAACGATTTGAAGCTTAATATGTGGTTGACTCTATAGATTATGTGTCCTCTGAGGCCATACTGGAAAGTGTAGAAAACTGAATTGCAATGAGCATAAATTCCACCTAGATCCATATTAAGTTATGAAAGGTGAATCTATTACGTTAATGTACTTGATTTTAATGATGATGTCAGGATAAGATTGATGAGGCATTTGAAATGATTCATAGTATATAGAATCATATAGATCATGGTCCATAATTTGTTTTCCACTATTCAGCTACAACATAGATGAGATATCAGATATGAGGCACTTCTAATTACAGATTCTTATATACATATCTCATATAGCCTTTATTCTCTTGTTGTTTTTCTTTTATATGCAAAAACAGAGTTCAGCATAAATAAATATATTAACAATAAGGTTAGTTAGATCAGGTTGCATCAGTTGGACATTTTTACCAGCTTTTCTGTTTGTATAGATATCTGAAAATCTGGACTCTGAACAGCTTGTGGCATTTCAATGTAAAAATTGAATAGTTGTCTGATTCAGAGAATATTGGAATCAGGATTTACTTATCTATTTTCCTCTCATGTCGGTGACTATTAGTGTCTGCTAGAAAGAGAGCCAGTTTGCTCTTCCTTTTAATGTAACATTTTCTTATTTTGTGTTGATTATAAATATTAATTTTAATATCTGCAGGAATTTTTTTTCTTTTGCATCTCTGTTCTAATTGACAGTTAAGCTGCATAGATAGCCATGCTTTACTATAAAGATTCCAAATAATTATGTACCATGACACTTGTGTTCTAAGTGACAGTTTGATGACAGACAACATGCTGATCATCCACTCTAGTTCTATAGCTTAGGTAATTCTAGCAGATATTTGCAACTCTATTTGCCACTGCTTTCTTTTTCCATTGAGCTGTTCTATTTACGAATCATAATACAATACCATTTCTTGTTTAGCAATTTAGTTTAATATATTGAAGTTAATGACACAACTTTTACCACAACCAAACACTAACTTGGACATGGTTGATATACTTTTGATATTGCTTAGTTTTATACACTGTCTATGTAATACTGGATTACAACAATTCCATGTTGGGTGGTAGGACGGAGGTCGATGAATCTCCTCAAGCCTATCTCGTGGGGATGGTTTTGCCCCATGTTAACTCATCAGTCATCGAGGTTAGACATCCAAATAGGGCTATGTTATGATCTTTTTATTTTTTTGAGTTTTGAACAATGTTTTATTGAGTTTGTCCAGGGGTTTATTTGATATTTATTTATTTATTAAGAGTCCAAGTCATAGTAGACTCTTGGTGAAACTCTATAAATAGGGATGTATTTGTTTCTTTTTAGCAATCAATGAAATATTATTTCAGTCTTTTGATAAACCCTAGGAGGCTGATCCTCTCGAAGTGATCATTCATTTTCTCCCTCTTCTTCTACTATAAAACCCTAGGGGTCTTATCATTTGGTATCAAAGCAGCAATCCTCGACGTTTTCATTGTAATTTCTCACAACATTTTGCCGTAGCTATCATCATCTCAAAAAAAAAAAAAAAGAAAGAAAGAAAGAGAAGAGGTGAAGTCGGTAGCCATGCCCCATCCTGCTCGAGCGAGAAAGGGCTGTCGTCGCTGCTTCCCGACCAGTGACCACCCCCCTCGTCGCTCCCAGACCTCGGTGTTGCTGCTCTCAATTGCGCCACCATTGTTGCCTCTCGACCTCGACAACAACCTTCCCTCCTCGCGGCGACCGAACAAGGCAACTACCCACGCCCATTATCATTGTTTCTTCCTCTTCTCCACCAACATCGACAACAGTCGTTGCAGCCGTCGTTGTTTCCTCAACCGCTCGTGATCCCTCGGTGCTGCCAACATCTCCTTCCGTAGTGCGATAGAAATAGAGCAACCTCTGCATCTTCTGTCGTAGCCATCGGTCGTCGCTATTTCCTCTCCTCTTCTCTATCAATATCGATAGCAACCGCTGTAGCCCTATCCTCAATCGCTTGCGATCCCTTGGCATCGCTGGTGTCTCCTTTCGCGGTGCGACAGAAATAGAGCAATGTTGCCTCCCACTTGCGCCACCACCAATTGCCATTGTTTCCAACCGTGCTGCCATTGCTGCTCTCAACCCTTGGCAATGTTGCATCCTAGCCATGCACTCAACACTGCTTCGGGTCGACGCCAAACTCCTAGCCTCGATAGTGGAGCTTCGATAGCTACTCCCAGCCGCACCGTAGCGTGACCATTACTGCATCCCGACTATGTCCTCAACGCTGCCTCGGGCCAACACCAACCTCCCACCCTCGACAATAGCTACGGTAGCTACTCCCAACCATGCCGTTGCACAACCATCACCAGCCTCGGTAGCAACCTCGGTAGCTACTCCCAGTCGTGCTGTTGCGCGACCATCACTACCTCCTAGCCACGTCCTCAATGCTGCCTCAGGCCGACATCACCAAAAGTTACGCTGAATAGGACAATGCTGATGCCCTTGACCAAACATCAGAAACAATAACTAGGGATTACAGATTTGCAGTCTTACGCAATGGCTATCGACAACTCAGTGAAAGCCCAAATTTAAGTATTGAAAACCAGAATTGAGAATTAGCTACAAGAAACCCTTAACAAATTCATAAAAAGCTTATTGGAGAGCTTTAGCAAGTTTCAACAAGATGGAGGTTCAAGTTCCATGTTGAACAGATATGAAGAATATGACACAAGCTACCGACGCATTAAGGTGGAATTTCTAAGATGAGAAGATAGGGCTCCGACCAATTAGATCTCTAGGGCAGAAATTATTATTTTATTTTCACAGAACCCTAGAAGAATCCAAGGTGGAAATAGCTTCAATCCAACTAGATGGAGATGCAATCCAATAGTATGATTGGTACGAAGCTTATAAGAGAGGGCTTCTCATTCGCTTTAATAGATGAATTTTGACTTGTCATAGCAAATGTTCAAAGATAAAATTGATTATACAGAACCAAGAGTTGCTTGTGGACTTCTTTTTGCTACCCTTGGAAGACTTTGAAATTGTGCTTAGAATTGAATGGCTATCAACCCTAGGCTTCTCATTCGCTTTGGACTATCTGAATATGAGAATGTTGGTGGGTAGCTCGCTAAAATTTGTCAGATTTTTATAGTGCTAGAATATCAGAGAAAATTTGAATGATTGTCAAATCAAGCCAGAGATTGGTTTGAATGACAATTGGTGAGAATATTTATCAAAGGACTTAATCTAGATATCCAGTGTGAAGTCAAAACTCGCTAACCCCATACTATGACAATTGCAATCTCATTTGCATGTTTACATGAGAAAAAACTCAGCAGGGAAAATAATCGAAATAGAAGTGACAACAAACAGATGATCAGCAAGGCACTCGCCCTATCTATTCCCAACCGAAACCCTAACACCCGAAGACTAACCCGAGAAGAACTCAAGGAAAGATTAACGAAGGGTTTGTGTTGGCGCTATGATGAACAATGGAGTAGGGAGCACCGATGTAAACAAGGGCACTTCTAATGATTGAACCAATTGGGGAGGAACCGTAAGCTAACAATATGGATTCCAATTATGAAGGTATGGATTTTGATGAAGATGTTGGACCTATCATACCTACAATGCGTGCATTAGCCGGCTACTCTAACCCACAAACTATGAAAGTTGGAGAAACTTTAGAACATTAGCATGTTACAATTTTGATTGATATTGATAACACTAACAATTTTATGGACAGTAAGGTTGCTGATCGATTGGCCTAGCACTTTGAAGGCTGTGACAAATTTGAAGTAAAGGTCATTAATAGATGAATTTTGACTTGTCATAGCAAATGTTCAAAGATAAAATTGATTATACAGAACCAAGAGTTGCTTGTGGACTTCTTTTTGCTACCCTTGGAAGACTTTGAAATTGTGCTTAGAATTGAATGGCTATCAACCCTAGGTGATGTTTCTTGAAATTTTTCTAAACTAATCATGAAGTTTTTTATTAATGGAAAGCAAATGATCCTAAAGGGAAGACGTGGAAGTAAGGTCACAATTGCTACTAGCCATCAAATGGAGAGAGTTCTTTAGAAGACTGCAATGACTACTACACCAAAAGATTGACCTATTGCTTGTACTATCAAGAAGTGAAGACCATACTTATTTGATCAACGAGTTGTGATGCACCGTAAATACCCTGTGACTGAAGTGCTAAAAGAGAAGCTTCTCGAGTTTGATGCCGGTCAGCCTTGAGGACAAGGCTGATTTGAAGGGGGAGGAATTGTTAGGATCCCTTTATTTTCTGAGCTTTGAATAATATTTTATTGAGTTTATCTAGTTCAATAAGAGTTAGATGTATGGATTCCAATCATGAAGGTATGGATTTTGATGAAGATGTTGAACCTATCATACATACAATGCATGCATTAGCCGATATGGATTCCAATTATGAAGGTATGGATTTTGATGAAGATGTTGGACCTATCATACCTACAATGCGTGCATTAGCCGGCTACTCTAACCCACAAACTATGAAAGTTGGAGAAACTTTAGAACATTAGCATGTTACAATTTTGATTGATACTGGTAACACTAACAATTTTATGGACAGTAAGGTTGCTGATCGATTGGCCTAGCACTTTGAAGGCTGTGACAAATTTGAAGTAAAGGTCATTAATAGATGAATTTTGACTTGTCATAGCAAATGTTCAAAGATAAAATTGATTATACAGAACCAAGAGTTGCTTGTGGACTTCTTTTTGCTACCCTTGGAAGACTTTGAAATTGTGCTTAGAATTGAATGGCTATCAACCCTAGGTGATGTTTCTTGAAATTTTTCTAAACTAATCATGAAGTTTTTTATTAATGGAAAGCAAATGATCCTAAAGGGAAGACGTGGAAGTAAGGTCACAATTGCTACTAGCCATCAAATGGAGAGAGTTCTTTAGAAGACTGCAATGACTACTACACCAAAAGATTGACCTATTGCTTGTACTATCAAGAAGTGAAGACCATACTTATTTGATCAACGAGTTGTGATACGTCGTAAATACCCTGTGACTGAAGTGCTAAAAGAGAAGCTTCTCGAGTTTGATGCCGGTCAGCCTTGAGGACAAGGCTGATTTGAAGGGGGAGGAATTGTTAGGATCCCTTTATTTTCTGAGCTTTGAATAATATTTTATTGAGTTTATCTAGTTCAATAAGAGTTAGATAGGGGTTTATTTGATATTTATTTATTTATTAAGAGTCCAAGTCCTGGTGGACTTTGGGTGGAACTCTATAAATAGGGATGTATCTGTTTCTTTTCAGCAATCAATGAAATATTATTTTAGTCTTTTGACAAACCCTAGGAGGCCAATCCCCTCGAAGTGATCAAGGAGACCGATCCCCTCGAATTGATCATCCATTTTCTCCCCCTTCTTCTATGATAAAACCCTAAGAGTCTTATTAGGCTCCAGATCACCAGCCTCAAAATGGCATTGTAGTGCATCCTAATAACTGCTCTACCCTCTCAAGATAAAAAAAGGATCAGGTGGTTCACCTAATCTTATCTGAGACTGGTTAGTAAGAAGGCCCAAAGATCAAGTATAAAAAGGAACCCATTAGCTTATGTTGGAGTTTGGGGGTGGGGTGGCACGCGCTCTCTACACTTTACCTAATTATATAACTCTTACTATTTTCCTCTCCCATCGCTAACTTAAGCATCGAAGGGGCCTGACGTTAGGACGTTGACGAACAAGAGGCGATCCCGTCGTTCGGATGCAGTCACGCAACCATGAGACAAATCATCTCTCAAGGACACCTGGATGACCCGGCCCGAAGAGGGAACCTTGCAGCTAGGAAGATCCCAGACCACTTACCGGTCATCTTGAATCAGCTCCCCATCGACAGGATAGCTTCCGACCGGGCCACCTATGTGGTCTCATCTCACCAAGTCTCATGCATTAGCTAGGTAGAGGCTCCCAAATGAGCTTGCACCTTCGGTAGTGAACCAACTGTGTCGACTCACCAATCGATGATACACATGACACCATCATTTTTGCGCTAAAAGGAGGGCCGAACGTTACAGGCGTACCCTTCTACTGCTCTTCCTTATGAACACATAGGACAAGGAGGGCCTCTCCTCCCTTCCCCGAGGGGAAGAGGTGAGCCCTGCACTTACCTCATCAGAAGCACTACTCCGGCTTTGGCGTAGGAGGGCTAGGTATCCACAACCCCACACTTACCTCGTCAGAAGCACCCCTAAGGCTTTGATGTTGGGGGGCCAAGTATCTATGACCTTGCACTCCTACTGCACCCTTGGAAACACCATCGCTTGACCCCTTTAAATCAGTGCCTAGCCTTCCCCGCTTAGAGGAGAGCCAGAGCCAAACCCTTGATGACACCTAGGGGGCGCGCCTGTTAGGATCAATACGACAAAATTATGTTGATTTGGAAAATTTCGTTTGATAAAATCGTTTCAACAAAGCTCTTATCGGAAAGTAATGAAAGTAGTGACTTAGAGTAAATGTAAAGTATAGAGTGCAGCTTGTTAGGATCAAGAGCACTAAGAGGA
>LVTN01001463.1:36777-48532 GCA_001649415.1 Musa itinerans
CCAAGCTCCGTGGCTCATTACAATTGGGACTCAAAAGAATTACGCTATAAGGGACGCATTGTGCTTGTGACAAATTCTACTTGTATCTTCACGAGCAGATTTTGGACAGAGTTTTTCCATATGCAGGATACTAAATTGAAAAGAAGTATGGTATATCACCCATAAACCGATGGCCAGATAGAAGTTGTAAATAGATGCTTGGAGACAGCTCAAAGCCATCCACCAAATATGACTACCGAAGGAGAACTCCAGACCCAACCAAGTGCCATTATTGATCGACAGATCGTGACTCAATGACGATGACCCTCTACTGAAATGCTAATACAGTGGGCGAACCTACTAACAAAAGATACCACTTGGGCGAACTATGATGACTTGAAGATCAAATTCCCAAATCGTCAGCCTCAAGGACAAGGCTGATTTGAAGAGGGCGGGTCTGTTAAGACTCTAGCTAGGAGAGTCCTAATTGAGACGGACATTCATATAAAACCTACCTAAGCTGACCCCTATTAAAGAGGTGAAGAGGTCGACTAGGATTAGGAGGTTGTTTCTTAGAGAAGAATTAGGAGTTGTAAAGGAATAGGAGTCTTAAGTAGGAGTCCAATTAGGAGTTGGTTAGGAGTAAGAGTCTTAAGTAGGAGTCCTATTAGGAGTTTCTTAAAAGTAAGAGTCTTGAGTAGGAGTCCTATTAGGAGTTAGGGTTTAGAAGCCCTATAAATAGCCATGTATTCCTCCTCTTTTGATAAGAAATAGATGAATATTTTATGTAGCCTTTGAGCAGCAACTTGGAGGGAGGAACCCCTATAGAGTTCCAAGGAGGTCGATCCCCTAAAGAGATCAACCCCAAGTTTAGAATCCGCAAGGGTTCTAACACCGAGTGATTAAGCTCGATTCCGAATCGAACCTAGGGGCCGAGTGATTAAGCTCGGTTCCTGTTTCGGTGTCGGCGGGTCGCCAGTCGGGAGCGATCTAGAGTGAGCTGGGCAAGAATCGAACCTGGGGGCTGAGTGATTAAGCTCGGTTTAGAATCGAACCTGGGGGCCGAGTGATTAAGCTCGATTCCGGTTTCGATGCTGGCAGGTCGCCAGTCAGGAGAGATCTAGAGCGAGCCGGGCAGGAATCGAACCTGGGGGTTGAGTGATTAAGCTCGATTCTAGTTTCGGTGCTGGCGGGTCGCCAGTTGGGAGCGATTTGGAGCGAGCCGGGCAGGAACTGAACCTGGGGGTCGAGTGATTAAGCTCGGCTCCGAATCGAACCTAGGGACCGAGTTAGTAAGCTCAGCTCCGAATCAAACCTGGGGATCGAGTGAGTAAGCTCGGCTCCGAATTGAACCTGGGGAACAAGTTCATACCTAAACGCGGTCGTGCTAAGTGGTGAGCCGGGTGGAGTGTCACAAGGCCTGGCGGGAAACTTCATTTTGAATGGCCTTCGGCGGGGGGTCTCGGGTGATGGGATGCCTCTGGCGGGAGCTCCGAGGCGGGCGAATCTAGCAGATCCAAGGGGTTGCGATGAGTCTTAAATGTTGCGACTGTTCCTCTCCTCGGGAAGCCCTGATTGCCGCCTCACTGTGGGTTACCGGCCTTTTATAATCCCCATCCCGGGCGGTTGCCATCACCTTTGCCATCAGTCTTTCGTCCCGCTCCTTGGCTCCTTTCTTGCAACTCTGCCATCCTCTTTGCTTCAATCCCTCACCTCAGACCCCGAACTTCTTTCTCGCAACTCTAAGGTCGGGATGTCTCCGTCTTTGTCTTCATTTTCGTCCTTGTCTTCATTTTCGTCTCCCTCTCCCTCTCCTTTGCCTTCTCCTTCTCCTTCTGCAAGTTTCCAAGATGAGGTAGTGAGCATGTCTTCAGGTATCGCCTCCTCGGAGGCCTTAGAGGGTTTAGCTACGCTTGAGGCCCTCAAGTCTTGGCATGACGTGGACTCGGTGGTGACCGAGGATCTTTTGAGAGTGCTCCGGGATTGCTACCGCATCCCGGAGTGTTATGGCTTGCACGCCCCTCGTCCAGGGCAACAACCGTATGACCGATTTCTCGATGGATTCGGGTTAACCGTGGGGGCGCTTGAAGCCGGACTGTGGTTCCCGGTGCACCCTATCATTAGGGATTGTCTTCACTTTTGGGGTATCTCCCCATCCCATGTGTCGCCCAACTCCTGGCGCTACTTGGTGGCTTTCATCTGGGAGTGTCGGGGAGCTAGGATTGAGCCGTCCCAACCCCTCTTTCTAGCTTGCTTCTGCTTGGGTAGAGGACCAAGCGTGTATTACTTGACCGCCCACAACGGTTTTAAGATCAGTGGCGCGTCCTCCAATAACAAAGGTTGGAAGAGGCATTTCTTCTATATTAGTTGTGGCCAAGAGTGGGGCTTCAGCATCGGGTGGGCTTTATGGACCATCGACAATGCCCCCTCGTCGCTCTCTGCTAGAGACATAGCAGTTGTGGATCGTCTAAGGGATATCTTGTCCTCTTCTCGGGCAATTAAGGAGATGACCGAGGAGTGGATGGTTGAAGCGAAGCAGAGTCCTGCCACTGGGGTACGACCATTCTTATATAGTGGCTCGTTCGATCATCCCAAACCATCTGACCGCTGCCTATTTTTGCAAAAATGGTGGACCTACAATCGATGAAGAAGACGGCCAACGCAAAGGCTGTCGAGCCCCCATCTTAGGACGGGGAGGGCTCCGGAGGCGGGGTTGTCCCACTAGAGGGCACGCCGAAGAGGGCGCCGGCATCACCGGCATCGGAGTGCCCTCTTAAGAAGACGAAGATGGTGGCTCAGAAGATGCTCGCGAGCCGGGCCACCCACTCGAGCGCCTCCCTGGAATCGCTCAGGGCCACTACCCAGGGGGAGGGCTTGGGGAGTGTGAAGGGGAAAGGGTCGGCCGGGTCGTCCGGCAACGACCCTTACAGGAACTGTGCTGCATCTATTCCTGGCCCAAGGGTGGGTAGTACCAAGCCCAGCATATGACCGATCTTCCGGCCAGGGAGCCAGGGGCCCCCTACGTTGATCAGTGGCCGACTCTCAAGGCCGACAACCGTCTCTAGGGCGATGGGCTAACCGCCCAGGAGTTCGTCCGAGGGGTGCTGCACCCAACCCTGGCCAAGGACCTCTATTGCTCCACCTCTGAAGTGCTGGTAGAGCAGGTGGCCAAGTCGCTCATCTGGGTAAGTAATGGCTTCCTTTTTCTACCTGATTCCCTCTTTCTTGGGTGCTGACGCCGATCCTCGTGTAGGGCCAGCACTACTGTATGGCATTGATAGACCGAGTCCTCGACGCCGGACGGGTGATCGGGTGCTGGAGGGAGATCGACGCCGCCTTCCGACTAGAGAACTTGGAGCTGCGAGCCAGGGGGGTCCAGAGGTCGTCGCCATGGTCGAATAGCATGCCACGACACTGGGTGAGGAGGTGGCTCGTTTGAAGGCCGAGTTGGAAGAAAGCCGATCACACATCTGTTCGTTGGATGACGAGCTGCTGACCCTCTCCTAGGACATCGAGATTGCCTAGTCGATGGCCCGGGCCATCGAGGAGGCCTTGGAGGAGGAGCAACTAGGGCTACCCAAAAGGGTATAAAGCATCCGCCGAGTTCGAGCGTGGCTTGGTGAGGTCAGGTCGAGTCACATATGAGTACGGGTACCGAGCGGCCTGCTCTCACTTCCGGGCAAAGTATCCGGACCTAGAGCTGGAGTCAGACCCGTTTGTCGACAACCCAACGGACCAGGATGTCAACATGCCGGCGAACGTCCCCTTCGATGATGGGCCTGCGACTCCTCCTCTGAGCTAGGGGCCGCACCCCCTCTCCTTTTGTTTTTTGTTTTGGTCGGGCTTGGGGCCGTGCCGCCCGACTGCTATGTGTATCTCTTTTATCGTCAAGAAGCACTTTCATTTTGAAATTTTGATTTGCTCTTCTCCCCGACTGTGGGCATGCGGGCGCCCTATATCTTTCTTGCATCTCGGCAGCCTCCTTTATGGGTAGAATTTCTTTAGGTTTGCCGCATTCCACGTTCTCGGTAGGGGACTTCTCTCCATAGTCTTGAGCCAGTAGGTTCCCTCTCGGACCATATCATAGACTCGATAGGGGCCTTCCTAGTTGAGTGCGAGCTTTTCCCTTGCTCGGGCCGGGTCGCTCACTTCTGCTGTTCGGAGGACGAGGTCCCTGACCTAGATCAGCCGCGGATGGACCCTTCAGTTATATATTCAAGCTGCCGCCTTCTTGTATGCTAGGGCGCACAGATGTGCTCTGGCTCTCCTTTCCTCAAAGAGATCCAGGTTTGCACGGAGTCCCTCCTCAGAGTCTCCCTGCTCGTAATTGGAGGTGTGCAGGGTCGGGAACAGCATCTCGGGCGGAAGGATCGCCTCGGTCCCGAACACCAAGCTAAATGGAGACTCCTTTGAGGCAGTTTTGGGAGTCATTCGCATTGCCCATAGGACGCTAGGAAGCTCATCCACCTAGGCACCATGTGCACTTGAGATTCTCCTCTTGAGGCCTTCCAGAATTGCTCGGTTCATCACTTCGGTTTGGCCGTTGGTTTGGGGGTGTGCGACCGAGCTGAACTTTAACTGGATCTCGTACAACTGGCAGTAGGCTTTGAATTTAGTATTGTTGAATTGGGTCCCGTTGTCGGCAATGATAGCCTTCGGGATCCCGAACCGGGTGATGATATTCTTCCATGTGAAGTTTTGGACTTGCTTCTCAGTAATGGAGGCTAAGGGTTCGGCTTCGACCCACTTCGTGAAATAGTCTACCCCGACTATGAGGAAGTATCGCTGACCCGATGCTGGAGGGAAAGGCACGAGGAGATCGAGCCCCCATTGGGTAAAGGGCCAGGCCACATCTATCGAAGTAAGGGGAACCGCTGGGTGGTGCGGCAATCGGGCGTGTTGCTGGCATTGCGGGCACTGCTGCACGTACGACATGGTGTCTTGGTGTATGGTTGGCCAATAGTACCCTTGCCAAAGGGTTTTGAAGGCCAAGGTTCATCCCCTGACGTGCTCCCCGCAAATCCCCTCATGAAGCTCGGCGAGGACTGTCTCGACTTCCGATGGCGTGAGGCAGTGTAGGAGGGATTGAGAGAAGGCTCTTCGGTACAACTTTCTACCAATGATGCAGTACCAGGCTTGGGTTCACCTCAACAGTCTCGCAACCGCCGGGTCGTCGGGCTCCTCTCCGCCCGCTTTGTAGCGGAGGATCTCCTCCATCCAGTTCGGTGGTAAATTCGTTTCGGCGACCTTATGAGTCGCTATCGCCGGGGCTACTACAGACTCAGTAGTTGGGGCCGACCCTGGGCCACGGGTGGAGGCAAATCTAGCCAGCGCATCGGCCCGCACGTTCTGCACCCGAGGTATTCTGGCGATTGAAAGGCAATTGAATCGGTGGGTGAGTCGCTTTGCGTCCAGTAGGTACGACACCATCATTGGGTCTCAGGCTTCATAGCTCCCATTGACGTGTCCTGTCACCAACTAGGAGTCGCTAAAGACTTCAAGGTCGTCAACATGCATCTCCAGAGCGAGGCATAGGCCGTGGAGCAGTGCTTTGTACTCGGCCTCATTGTTAGTGGCTCGGAATTGCAATTCGAGTGACCTCTCATAAGTTTCTCTCGACGGGCCCTTGAGGATGAGCCCAACCTCGGCCGCTCCGGAAGCGGATGAGCCATCCACGTGCAGGGTCCACGTGCTCTAATTTTTCTCCCAACCCACAACAAGGTCTTCAGGAGTTAGCTCGGAAATGAAATCAACTAGTGCTTGAGCTTTGATGGCGGTCCTGGGGGAGTACTGAATGTCAAATTTGCTGAGCTCGACCGACCATTGCAGCATACGGCCTGACACATCAAAATTGGAGAGGATCTATCGTAGTGGTTCGTCGGTGATTACTTTGATCGTATGGGCTTGGAAGTAGGGCCGCAACTTTCGGGCCATCTTGATAAGAGCGAGAGCTAGCTTCTCGATTGGGGAGTACCATGCCTTGGGCCCCCCGAGGGTATGGCTGACGTAGTGTACGGGTTGCTACATAGGTGGTATTTCCTGAACCAACACCGAGCTGACGACCTATGCCGAGGCCGCCAAGTAGAGACCGAGGGTCTCGCCCAGCTCGGGCGAGGCGAGTTGGGGCAAGCGGGCGAGGCACACCATCAAATTTTCGAAGGCCTCCTCACACTCTGGAGTCCATGTAAAGTTGTCAGCCTGTCGCAGAGCACAGAAGAAGGGGAGGCACTTATCACTTGAAAGTAACAGGAACCTGCTGAGTGCCGCCAACCTTTTGGCAAGTCGCTGCACCTCTTTGACCGAGCGGGGGGAGTGCATCTCGGTAATGGCTCGCACCTTTTTTGCATTGGCATCTACCCCCCGCTGGTGAATGATAAAGCTGAGGAACCTCCTCGAACTGACTTCGAAGACGCACTTCGCAGGGTTCAGACGCATGTTGAACTGCTTGAGAATTTGGAATGTTTCCGCTAGGTCAGCCAGGTGTGTCTTTATGACCTTGCTCTTTACAATCATGTCATCTACATATACCTCCATATTCCTCTCGAGCTAGTGCTTGAAGAGTTTGTTGACCATCCTTTGGTAAGTCGCCCCTGCGTTCTTCAAGCCGAAGGGCATCACCTTGTAACAATACGCCCCTCGGTCAATGATGAAGGTAGTGTCTTCTGGATCTTAGGTTGCCATCCAGATTTGGTTATAGCCTGAGAATACATCCATGAACGTAAGGAGTTCATGGCCCGCGGTGGCGTCGACTAATTGGTCTATCTTGGGGAGCGAATAGCAGTCTTTGGGGCACGCCCGGTTGAGATCGGTGTAATCAACACACATCCTCCAGCTTCCGTTAGGTTTTTTAATGAGGACTACATTCGATAGCCATTGGGGGTATCTCACCTCAATAACGAATCCGGCCTTTATAAGGTGATCGACTTCGTCTTAGATCGCCTTATATCGGTCGGGGGCGAACTTCCTTGGTCTTTGTTTCACCGGTCGCACCTCGTGGTTGATGTTGAGCTAGTGTTGGGCCACTTCCAGATCGATCCCGGGCATCTCTTTGGGGGACCACACGAATATGTCAGCGTTCTTCCTTAGGAAATCAATAGGTGGAGCTGGTCCGCTTCGGGGAGCGCAGGTCCGACCTTGATGGTCCGGTCGGGTCGGCTCCTTTTCAGGGGTACCTCGATGAGTGGCTCGGGAGACGCTTACAGCACTTGGGGTACGGGTTCTTCATGGGGGTCAGGAATTGGAGTTGGGCGCGGCTTTGCTGGGAGAGCAACCGCGGCGAGGTAGCATCGCCTTGACTCCCTTGGGTCACTTTGGGCCTCCCCGATCCCTGTCGAGGTCAGAAACTTGATGGTTCTATGGTAGGTGAAAACCACCGCCTTCATCTTGTTGAGTGTCGGGCGGCCGAGGATGACGTTGTAGGCCGAGGGCAGATCGACTACCATGAAGGTGGTTTTTATTGTCATTGCCCTCGGCTCCTCCCCAATGGTGATGGGGAGGAGCATGGTCCTGAGCGGGGAGATGGAATCCCCGATGTATCCTGTGAGTGCCGACGCCATGGAGGTAAGGTCTCCCATGGTCAAGCTGAGCCTTTTGAAGGCATCGAAGTAAAGAACGTCGGCGGAACTCCTGGTGTCAACCATCACCCTCTTGACTCGGGCGTTGGCAATTTGGATGGAGATCACTAGAGTGTCGTCATGATGGGAGCGCTCGGCCTCCCCGGCCCCGAAGGTGATTTCAGGCTCAAGCTCGGGGTAGGGACGTTTCTCAACTGTGCTGCGGGCGTAGGCCTTTCTCACCGCGGAGCTGCTATCGCCGACCGCTAGTCCCTCGGAGATGACGTCAATTTGTCTCTTGGGGGGTCCCCTAGGGCATGGAGTTGTCTCCCTGGATTTGAGGTAGCGTCCGAGGTGACCTCTGCGGATCAGTGCCTCTATTTGATTCTGGAGGTCATGGCAGTCCTCCGTGTCATGACCGTAGTCTCGATGGAACCTGCAATATTTGGATCGATCTTTGTGAGTGGCCTTCATAGGATAGTGTTGTTGCAAGAGACCCGTCTCCCTAATTTGGAGGAATATCTCAATGCGAGACATATTCAGAGGGAGAGGCGGGGGCCTCGGGAGCAGTAGCTCTTGTTGGCCGAGCCCGCGGCGGGGCGGTGCCGGGGCCGCTAAGGTCGTTCCCCGGGACGGTTCCGCCCTTGGCCTCTTGCCTTCCATACACCTCCCCGCCACCAGCGCCTCGATAGTGACGTACTAGTTGGCGCGTTGGAGCATTTCGGAGATGGTCGCTGGCGGCTTCTCGATCAGTGACCAAAAGAACCTTGAAGGCTTCAAACTCATCAGAAAGGCCTGCAAGATTAGGGAGGGGTGAGCGTCCGAAAATCCTCGGATCTCGGTGGAGAAACGTGCCATGAACTGAGAGAGTGACTTGTCTTTATGCTAGGACAGCATGAGCAGAGTGGCCATGGAAGGCCTAGGTCGCGCGCTGGCGAGGAAGTTTTGCTCGAACTCCCCGGCCAGCTGGTCGAAGGATGAGACCGAGGATTGGTGTAGCCGGGTGAACCATATTCGTGCCGATCCCCTTAGAGTGGTCGAGAACGCCCGGCACATCAATGCATCGGAGGTGCCATAGAGGGCCATCTGGGCCCAGAATGGGGAGACGTACTCCATGGGACCGGAGCCGCCGTCGTATGTCTCCAATATCGATAGCCTGAAGTTGAGGGGTATTGGCTTGTCCTATACTTCCTAAGTGAAAGGGGACCTGCCTAAGCCACCTTCGCTAGATTCCCTCTACGATTTTCAAAACTCGTGCTGGAACGCGTCTAGGAGTTGGTTGACCCGGGACAGCTGGGCCCTAAGCGAGTCATCCGTCGAGTCGGACGATATGGTGTCAGGCTCGAGATGAGGTAGCATGACTCGGCTGGGCGTGGGTATATTCTACCTAGGAGGACCTCTCGGGTCCGTTGCTTGCTCTCGGGCTTCTCTAATCCAAACCTGCTCCCCGCTTGGGCGTTGCCGGGTCGGGTCGATCGGGAGCGTCGCTACCCGCACGATCTGAGGAATGATTAGAGCGAGCATCTGCATCATGCTCGCCATGGCCTGCACCTGCTTGGTCAGGCTAAGGAACGCCTTGGGTGTCACGGCCGAGGGCCCTGTGGTGAGCCCCAGGGGCTACAGTCCCGGGTCGTTGAACAGACGCCAGTAACGATCTGGCGTCGAAGCCGGGATCCCCCCGTCTCCAAGGGCGGGGAGGGCCTGACTTTCTGGTTCGACGGAAGGGAGGTCAATCGGTGGTTCTCTCCCGGGGAGAACTCCTATCAGTTTCTCCTACAACATCAGGCCCTCCTTCTAGTGCCAAAATGTTAGTGAACAAAAGTACCATGGCTGGTGAGTCAACACGGTTAGATCCACAGGCTGATGTCGGGAGTTTCTTGTGAAGTGAGCAAGATAATGAGGTGGTCGTGCCCTCAGGAAGGAATGCCGGTTAGCATTGGTCGGGATCTCGAGCTGGCTCACTGTTCTCCCTTGGACGATGATAGGTGCTTCCTGGGTCGGGACGCTCGCCGCTCGGGGGTGGGTGTTGATCAGCGCTCCTCGGTTTGTCGACCCGAATTCCGTTTATGATGGGTCATGTCTCTCCGTCTCCGGAATGGATGCCAGCGCATCGTCGTACACTAGTGGGTAATTCTTGGGTTGAGGCATTTGTCGGTTGTTGGCAGCCGCCTCCCTGCAAAATGGCCTTCGTTGGGTGTTTCTTGACTTTGGCCCCTCTGAGGAGTAAGTTAGTGGAGTGTTTTTATATATTGGTTCTTCCCCCCCTGACCGGGTGTCGGCCAGGGGTTTTTATACCATTGTGTGAGGATTGGTTGCTCCTCGGTTCGGTGTGGCCGCTGACCTTTGTGGGATGGCACGGCTTCTTTGACACGTTGGCGTGTTTGGGGATACCTAAGCGGCGTCAGACAGCACTACCCCGAGCTCTCGGGGTAGTCAAGTCGCATAGTGTCTCGGTACAGAACCCGACGTGGCGTGCATCATGGGGTTCTGATGGCGTGTGGTGTCGGATTCTGACATTGGTTGGGACGTGGCGTGTGACATCGACGGTGACTCATCCGGGGACCAAAATATGTCTTATTAGATGTGCATGCACTTTTTGGTTCTTCTTGAGATGTGTAAGTTTTTTTCTTCCTTTTATCATAAAAATAAAAAGAATAGGAAGAAGAAGAAGGGAGGAATCCATTCATCACAAGAAACATCAATTTATAAGAACCAAATCCATGAATAAGTTTCATTGAATTAAGCTTCTACTATAGCAAAGAGAAAGGATTCATCAAAAAGATTAAAATGTGCATACTAAAAAATTCATGAATCAAATCCCTTTTCTTATAAATAGAAGGAGGAAGAATTCATAGGAATCAATTATCGCATAAAAGATCAAGTCATTAATCCAAAAATCCATGAATCAAAGCTCTTCCTTTGCATAGAGGAAGGACTCATAATCATCACATGAAAAATAAGGAATCAAGTTGTGAATACCAAAAGTCTATGAATCGAATCTTTTCTTTTGTAAATAACAAGAGGAAAGATTCATAGGAGATGATCTCGATTTAAAAGGAAAATTCAAGTTATGAAAAATTAAGAAATTTGAAAATTATATAAAGGAATTTATGCATTCGAAAGATTTAATATGCCTACTCTTCTAATAAAATCAAATTATTCCTCATTTAAAGGTTTTATAAAAGTATCGGTTAATTGATATTTTGTATCAATAAATACTAAATATATGTCATGGTTATTAACATGATCTCTTATAAAATGATTTCTAATATCAATATGTTTAGTTCTAGAGTATTGATTGAGATTTTTTGTTAAACACATTGCACTAGTGTTATGATAGAACCCTTGCAGATTCTAAACTTGGGGTTGATCTCTTTAGGGGATCGGCCTCCTTGGAACTCTATAAGGGTTCCTCCCTCCAAGTTGCTGCTCAAAGGCTGCAGAAAAGATTCATCTATTGCTTATCAAAAGAGGAGGAATACATGGCTATTTATAGGGCTTCTAAACCCTAACTCCTAATAGGACTCCTACTCAAGACTCTTACTTCTAACCAACTCATAATAGGACTCATACTTAAGACTCTTACTTTTAACCAACTCCTAATAGGACTCCTACTCAAGACTCCAACTCCTAATAAGACTCCTACTCAAGACTCTTACTTCTAACCAACTCCTAATAAGACTCCTACTCAAGACTCTTACTTCTAACCAACTCCTAATAAGACTCCTACTCAAGACTCTTACTTCTAACCAACTCCTAATAAGACTCCTACTCAAGACTCTTACTTCTAACCAACTCCTAATAGGACTCCTACTTAAGACTCATATTCCTTTACAACTCCTAATTCTTCTCTAAGAAACAACCTCCTAACCCTAACCAACCTCTTCACCTCTTTAATAGAGGTCGGCTCAGGTAGGTTTTACATGAATGTCCTTCTCAATTAGGACTCTCCTAGCTAGAGTCCTAACAGACCCGCCATCTTCAAATCGGCCTTGTCCTCGAGGCTGACGATTTGAGAATTTGACCTTCAAGTCGTCATAGTTCTCCCAAGTGGCATCTTCTATTGGTAGGTTCACCCATTGTATTAGCACTTCAGTAGTAGGTCGTCGTCGTTGAGTCACGATCCGTCGATCAATAATGACACTTGGCTGGGTCCGAAGTTCTCCTTCAGTAGTCATATTTGGTGGATGGCTGTGGGTTATCTCCAAGCACCTATTCATCAC
>LVTN01001463.1:61717-71929 GCA_001649415.1 Musa itinerans
TAAGTTAATGGGATCACCTCCCATTTCTAACTTAATCAATATGCTAACTACGACATTTCTTAAGACATTTACTACAACTTGCTCCGGTGCGTCAATCGCTTCTTCCGGCGAGCTTCCGGTGATCTTCCGACGAACATCCGACGAACCTTCGACGATGCTCCTGCGGACTTTCGGTAAACTCCTGGACTTACGACGATCCACTTGGCGAGTTCCGACGAGCTTCTTTGGCAAGCTCCTGGACTTCTCGGATTTGTTCCCGCAGAACCTCCGACGACCGTCCGGATTTTCGTCGAACTCTCGAACTCCCAACGTGATCATAGTCTTGACTCCGGCGCAACTCCTGCTGCATGTCTTACTTTCATCCTAGTTAATCCTGCACACTTATCTCAACATATGGATTAGATAACAAATGACAATTGACTTCATCATCAAAATCCGAGATTCAACAGGTACCATCGCTTAACAACCTAGAAAAGTGTGCTTTTGACTTTTTCAACTCATAGGTGATTTTACATAATCTTAGGTGATTGAATGGGCCTTTCACTTAGCCCAAAACAATCCTAACTTAGGCCCAATGGGCCTCTAATTGAGTTGACATGGTTACACCCGAAACCAACTCAATTATGACTTAAATATGACTAATTATGACAACCAAGTACAAGACTAGCATTCTACATTGTCTGGTATGTTATTGGTTCATCTAGCACTTCGTTTGTGTTGAATCTCGGATTTTGATGATGAAATCAATTGTAAATTATTTGATCAAATCTATATGTTGAGAAAAGTGTGCAGGATTAACTACGATAGTAGTAAGACATAAAGCAGGTGTTGTGCTGGAGTCAAGATCGAGATCTCGTTGGGAGTTCAAGAGTTCGCCGGAAGTCCGAACGTTCGTTGAAAGTTTTGCCGGAACCAACCGAGAAGTCCAGGAGCTTGCCAAAGAAGCTCATCAAAACTCGCCAAGAAGATCGTCATAAAGTCTGGGAGCTTGCCGGGAGTCCGCCGGAACATTGTTGGGAGTTCGTCGGAAGTTCACCGGAAGATCGTCGGAAGCTCACCGGAAGAAGAATTGATGTACCGGCACAAAGAGTGCTTTGATTATGTCTTAGTTATTGTAGTTAGACCGAAAATTAAGTTAGGATTGGGAGGTAATCCCACTAGCTTAGTTAGGGGCCAATTGGGCCCTTAATAGGGCTGAATTGGGTCGGATTGAACAGCCTATTCAGCACCTGAAAATATGGCCGGCGGTGGCACCGCCAGGGAGACTCGGTCTCCCAAGAATTATGGGCGATGGTACCATCCCTATCAGGCGGTGGTACCACCAATAGTTAATGCTGCCAGTGGTGGTACTGCCACTGTAAGGTGATGATACCGCCAGAGCTCGGTCTCCGAGCTCTACCAAGCAGTAGTACCGCCCAGTGTCAGGCGATGGTACCACCAGTACCCCGAAAATCCAAGATGAGACACTTTTTGGCTCCATTTTTGAAGCCATTTGGGCCGACAAATACCTCACCATTTTCTGCATGAAAGGGTGCGAAAGCATTGGCATAATCCTGAATTCTTGAGTCTTAAAGTGCTATAAAAGTGAGAAGAGTTCTCATCCTTCATCTCTTAGCCTTGTAACCATCTAAGAAAGAGGAGTGAGACTTGTAATGGTTGTCTCCTAAACTCGACAAAAGGAGAAAGAGCTGTAAAAAGTGGTTGGCCTTCACCTATTGAAGGAAGGTCTTTAGTGGATGTCGGTAACCTCGACGGAGGAGGAATCCGAAAGTGGATGTAGGTTATTTCGACTGAACCACTCTAAATTCTAGTTTGCCTTTTTATTTGTGCAATTTACATTACTGCAAACTTCCTTAACCTTTTCTTAGCACTTTTACAAAAGCTTTCAAGTTCGATTTATTTTCGAAATGGATTGAATCGAAACGAACATTTTTTCGAAATTGAAGAATTTTCTACTATACTAATTCACCCCCCTCTTAGTGCCGCTCTTGATCCTAACAAACTACCCTTTTGTTTAACTACTCTTGGAGATGAGTCTGGTGGAGTGAGACCATTCCACCTTTTTGAGGTGGGGTGCACTCTCCTAGACTACTCTGAGAGATATCAGGCTTTAGTCTATGGCTTGTGTAGATAAAGCTATTTTATACAAACTTCATACTTAATCTGATATGAACCGTCAAGTTGATTATAATTCTGCCATAGACCCTTCAACTATTTATGGAGAACCAATGACAAGAGCTAAAGCTAAAAGGATGAAAGAAGCCTTATTTATTGAAAGGCGTTTGGAAGGAACAAGCTGGTCAAGACTCGGTCAACATTCTATGGATACAATAAGAGCCTAAAATGGCCAATTTGATTCAAATAAGTCCAAATCAAGAAGAGAAAGTCCAACTTTGAGAGAATGATGAATTTTTAGCTCATTTTGAAGAATAAAGATCATTTAGTCATATTGGATCATATTAGGAATTGTGAGTTTATTCATGAATAATCATTAAAATCAATTCAAAGCAGATTCATGAGTGATCTACATTCATAAATTTGGAATATGAATGTCATTTAATATATTTAATGAATTCATTCCCTTTGCACTTGGCCTTCATTCCCTTTGTACTTTAACCTTGTACTATATAAACAAGGCTGACTCCCTTTGTAAGGAGGCAATTGAGAAGTATAATCATCTTTCAACACTAGTGAGTGTTTTATTTTTAAGTTCTTGCATGAACTTTGAAACTTAATCAAGCTTTTCTACTTGTGGCATTTTAAGAGAATCAAATTGTTGTTCTAATTATTTCATCAATTTTTCATTAATAAAGTGATTAGAATAGTTTCCCTTACTTCAATCTTGAACAATCCGTCTTATTTTAATTTGTTATATGATGTTAATTTACATTCTATATATATCATAATTTTTCAGCTATCGGGGTGTATGGTTGCTAAATTGATGATTTCCATCATTTGGTATCATGACTCAAGTTTGAGGTTTGCATATCTATTTATTTGCTATCTTTTAACTTTCCCTTTTCTCTTCTTCTTCTTCTTCTTTTAACACTATATCTATAATTGTTATTCTTCCTTTATCTTCATTGTTCTGCTTCTTGTGTTATTACTATTTTTTTTCGCACTTTATAGTATAAAAAGAAAAAGAATAGAAAAGAAAAAGAAAATCAAAAAGTCAAAAAAAAAAGAGAAAAAAGAGAAAAAAATCAAAGTTTACAAAAAAGAGAGAAATCAAAGGTAAAAAAAAAAAGATCATATTTAAAAAAAAAATTATGGATACAAGGAATTCTTACAAATTATAGAATTCTATCCTCGTTCATTTGAATTATTGTTTTGATGTGAAAATCTTTCTTTATTTCAAAAATTTTTGTTTCATATTTGAATTCTAATCTTTGCTTATGATTGAAGTGTATTTTACACATTTTTAAATTGGCCTATCTTTTATTTTCTTTTAGATCTGCCCAATTTTACTATCCTTGAATTGCCATAATCTGAATTGTTTGTTTATATACCTTAACTAATCTAAGAACCGAATAAAACAAAAAAGGTAAAAGGCAAGAGTGGTGAGATCAATATCAAGAAAAGCCGAAAATTGTATGAAACACGAGTGGAGTGAATCAAATCTTGAGTGAAACACGTAAGGGAGTGTTGATGAGATTATTCTAACTTTGTTTTTCAGGTTGTAAACATGTCTAAAGATAAAGAAGCAAGTTCTTCATCTAATGATCTTTTGGTTCAAGCAATGCAACAACAATTTGAATGTATGTTCAAAGTGATAGGAGATATAGGAGATCATCTAGAAAGGTAGGATGATGCAATTAATAAATTGCAAGGTGAATCACAATATGGGAGAACCAGCCTTTGTCAATGATGAAAATGATGGTGGAGATGACATGGATGATGACCAAGTTACTGGTCAAGATGTTAATCCTAGGAGACAAACTAAGAGAGAACGTTTTGATGGTGTGGATAGAAACATAGGCAACATCAAAATAAAATTTTCACATTTTCAAGAGAAGAATAATCCATATGCCTATTTGAAGTGGGAACGAAAAGTGAAGCTGATTTTTGAATGTCACAACTACTCCGAAGAGAAAAAGGTAAAATTAACCGCTGTTAAATTTTTTGATTATGCTATTGTTTAGTGGGGATCAATTGTGTAAACACAAATGTAGAAATGGTGAAAAGCCAATGGAGATTTGGTTGGAAATGAAACAAATCATGAGGAGGAGATTTGTTCTTATCATTATTATAGGGATTTACATCAACGGTTGCAAACTTTGACACAAGGTTCTATGAGTGTTGATGAATATCACAAGGAGATGGAGATAGTCATGATAAGAGCTAATGTGGAGGAAGACCGTGAGGCGACCATGGCTCGATTCGTAAGTGGATTAAATAAGAACATTGCTGATCTTGTGGAGTTGCAACATTATGTGAAGATTGAAGACATGGTGAATATAACCATGAAGATTAAGAGGCAACTCAAAAGAAAAGACATAAGGTATGATTCAAAACCTTATTTGGGTTTTTCTTCTTGAAAATCGAATTAGAGTAAAAAGGATGATAAACTCATTGTTAAGTCTAAAATTGATGAAACTAAAGACAAAAATAAATCAGGCAACAAGGGTAAATGTGAGAATCAACCTAATCAAACTAGAAGCATTAAATATTTTAAATGTTTTGGGCATAGACATGTGACACGTTAATGTCCTAATAAGAGAGTTATGATCATGAAGGATAGGATTGTAGAATCTGAAAGTGAGAGAGGATGATGATAACATTCCAAAGGATGCTAGTGATATAGAGTATACTAAAGCTAAAAATCTAATTGTTCAATGCACACTTAGTTTATAAAATAAAAATGATGAACAAGATGAACAATGTGAAAATCTATTTCATACTTATTGTTTGATTGCTAATAAGTTGTGTAATGTGATTGTTGATAATGGAAGTTGTACAAATGTAGCTCATGGAGAAGCTAAAATTACCTACTATCAAACATCCAAAACCTTACAAGATACAATAGTTGAATGATAGTAGTGTAGTAAAGGTAAATCAACAAGTGTTAGTTTATTTTTCAATTGATAGATATAAGGATGAAGTTTGGTGTAATGTGGTACCTATGTATGCTGATCATATGTTGTTTTAGAGACCTTAACAATATGATCAAAAGGTAATATACGATGGGTTCAAAAACCATATTATTCTTTGATCATGGATGGACAAAAATATCAGCTTGGACCATTGCCTCCAACGACAATTTTTGAAGACCAAATACGTATAAAACAACAATATGAGAAGCTTGAGTCTTCATTAACCAAAACTTAGGGGAGGGAGTAAGAAATAGAAAAAAAAGAAAAAGATGAGTTGAGTGGTAAAAATAAGAATATTGAGAAACAGAAGATGAGAGAAAACAAGGAAAGCTTGAGAGAAAGAAAAATGAATGTTTATGCCAAAATAAGTGATGTGAATAAAGCCTTAACCATGAACCCTTGTACTTATGTAAAATGACGTTTTGATTGCTTGTAACAAAATTGACAAGAGTTTACCTAGTGTTATTGTTTATCTTTTGTAGGAAAATAAAGATCTCTTGTCCAAAAAAGTTCCGTTTATCATCAATTAGAAGAATTGAGCATCAAATTGATTTCATTCTAGGTGCAAGTAAGCTGACATATAAATACAACCCTTAAGAGACCAAGAATATCCAAAGCAAGTGAGCTTATGACAAAGAAACATGTGCGAGAAAACATGTCCATACGTAGTTCATGTTCTATTGGGGACTAAAAAGGATAGATCTTGAAAATTGTATGTTGATTACAGAACCTTCAACAAAATTACAATAAAATATAGACATAAATTACATGGTTATGTGTTTTCAAAAATTTATTTAAAAACATGATATCATCTAATAAGAATACGGTGATGAATGAAAAACTATTTTAAAAACTAAACATAATTTATATGAATAGTTGGTGATATCTTTTAACCTAACACACCTAGTATTTTCATAAGATTGATGGATCATATTTTACATGCTTACATTAGAAAATTTGTAACGATTTATTTTAATGATATATTTGTGTATAGCAAAAGTTTAGATGAACATGTAATACATTTAAAAAAAAAATTAATGCGCTTAAAAAAAATTATATATAAATCTAAAAAAATACTCTTTTTGTACCAATGAAATTACTTTTCTTGGATATGTTATTAACGATAAAAAAATATATGATCTACTATTACCCTACGATAAAAAAATACATGTTATTAACTTTTATAAAAGACACTATCTTTTGAATGACACTCAAAAACTCACCTACTATTCACAAAAAAAAATGATCTAAGACTTGGCTACTCTAAATATAGAAGTTCTAATACATCTATAGAAATATTACCTTAGAAAAAGTTCTAATTTGAAAAAACATTCAATTTTGAAAAGATATTATACATACAATGTACGCTACACAGAAACCTCAAATAGAAATATTATCCCTCGAGTTCGAATTTCGAAAGTCAAACATGAAAGTCATACAAATTGCTCTTATGGGCAGGTTGGCAATACACTCATGTTGTGATACTGGCAGATCATTTGGATTATTTACAAAAAGAAAAGTTACATACAAATCTAAAAAAATATACTTTTTGCACTAATGAAATTATTTTTCTTGGATATGTTATTAACGATAAAAAAATACATGATCTACTATTGCTCTAAAAATTTACATGATCTACTATTACCCTACCATAAAAAAATACATGTTATTAACTTTTATAAAAGACACTATCTTTTGAATGACACTCACAAACTCATCTTCTATTCACCAAAAAAAAATGATCTAAGACTTGCTACTCTAAATATAGAAGTTCTAATACATCTATAGAAATATTACCTTAGAAAAAGTTCTAATTTGAAAAAACATTCAATTTTGAAAAGATACGCAGAAACCTCAAATAGAAATATTATCCCGCGAGTTCAAATTTCGAAAGTCAAACATGAAAGTCATACAAGTTGCTCCTATGGGCAGGTTGGGCAATGCACTCATGTTGTGATACTCGCATATCATTTGGATTATTTACGACAGAGGTACCGATCAACTATTGCCCCCTCCACGTTTTCTCATCCAGGCTTGAGACTGGCAATGGCAGTGTTAAGCAACAAACCTAAAAATTATGTCAAAACAAACACAAAGGCAACCAACGATAATCTCAAATTATAACACAACAGAAACCCACGGCCAAGCATCCACGTTCACAAGCAGCACATTACGATCGTATTATCTGCAGCAATGCCCACCCCCTCTTATCCATTTAGACAAGCAATGTGAAGACACAAAAGTTTCCAAATTATTAAAAGACTAGCCGAAAGTATACACTCCCCCTTTGTAACAGTGCTAAACATAACATTAATGTCCTGTGATGGCAGTGTGAAGCTACGAAAAACCTTGCAAACAATTAACGTCAAGCAACCAGCAATCAACAACCAACCAACGTTATACATTGGAAAGACATAGTTTGGGTCATCCCGCATCTACAACAAAAGCATACAGAAACCAGAGAAAAATAATATATTAAAATACACCTAATACAACAAAATCAACAAAATGAAAAAAAAAAAATTCAACGACTAATGTTCCACAAGAAGAAAGAAAATAGCAAATTCCACTAAATTTGAATTTATATGAAAAAAAAACTATGATCACACATTATTACGCAACAAACAAACTAGACAAAACCATCCAACACTGCTGAAACATGAGATAAATGCAGAAAAGTTTCAAGCCCACAAAAAGGCTACAGACAAAAGTATAAGGCATATAAGTGCAAAGGTACATACAATGACACATTTGTTCAGTCTGTCAAACCAAACCTAATGTAGAAAACCATTGAAATAAGAACAACGAAATATAAAATGGTAGGGGTGGTCGATTAGCAAAACCCTCAAACTGAACCTTACCAGAGACAAAAAGCCCTGTCAAACTGAACCCAACGACAACCTAAAACCTGCACCACTATTCCACATCTTCACCAACGAACTGTTCCAGTGCCATTATATGATGGCCAGTCGAAACTATAAACTATAATCAGCCTCGTGCTGCAGCATTATTCAACGGTCAGTCCCAACTAATAACTCAATGACTAGACAACCATCGGTCAGTCCCAACAAATTGAATCAACTATTCCAGTGCCTTGGGATGATCAGTCAACCAATCAACCAAACTAAGAACCATCAATCCAGTTATTAGCAGCTTCAACCCAATATAACAAGCTTCACATTTACATGATCCGCTACCAATACCAATGCTCATGTTACCAACCAAGCAAGGAAATGGAAATAGAATAATAATGAAACCAAGGCTTGTAGGCGAAGTGTTCTATTTCTTTACATAATAAAACCTGCACCATCTATCTGAACCTTACACATAAGCTAATCCATACTGCAAGATACTGATGGTTGTCAAGCAATCACAAGATCAACTTCAAAAGCCCAAACATGAAAAACTTTTTTGAGGCTGCAAAAAGAATTATAATTGGCTTTCCTCCTAAACACAAACAAATTTTACAAACTTTGCATGAGCATAACAAAACTCTTCAGTCAGCCACAACCATTGCATTCTTCAAAATCAAAAGCACTTTTATCCCATGGCTCTTGCATAAGAGCTCGTAAACATATTGTTGATGCCCTTTTTTTTCCAGAAGATACCCCTTGTTTTCGTTTTACCCAAATAGTACCCCTAACTGTTGTAATTCTACCCTTCGCCCGTCCGTCGCCCTCGCCCTCGCCCTATGCTCCCTCTGCAAGGCCTCGTGCATCTATGTGTGATGCCTCGCCCACACCCTTCCCCGCCAATATGGTTTAGACCCATACCAATGTGGGACTAAACAGATATATAGGTCTAATACTCAATATTATCCTTAGACCTAAACTAGTATACGTCTGATAGTTGAGATACAATTCTTTGGTTGGAATGGACAGCAAGGAATGGAATAAAATGACATCACTATACAACATTGTGACAGTTTCTGTCAGTTTAGCGTGGAATGGATAACAAGTCAGAAAGAAAGGATGAAAATGGATCAAAAGTTGCATAAATATAACATATAAAGTACATGACAAATATTCAGAAAACAGAACAATCACAATTTCTAAGCAATATCAAATTTCCATGATGAATTCACTAGACATGAACAGGGACATAAATATAACATATAAAGTTATTGCTAATCTATGTAGTCAAAAATAAATCTAGCATAAATACACATTACCAAATGCAACGACCAAGACATTCTCATGTCTTTCCAGTATGGTCTTGTACAAGGAATTATAGACATTGCAAAACAGAACACACATCAGTTGTGCAAGACATGCAAAAAATTCACATATAATCACAAAACAACTAAACATCTGAAGTCTGATGCAAATGAAAGGAAAGGGAAGAGGACTTGCAATGTGTAACGCCCGTTGTTTTGATACTCACAACAAGTACACATACATATACACAGTATAGGGCATACACACAATACACGACATAAAAAGGTAGTTACCCAAACAAGGCTACATAGTGCTTAAAATAACATCTAAATACTTGAATGATCACTAAAACAGTGTTCTAACACCACAACTGTGCTACCTTTAAATCACTTAAAGAGCACTCATTTGACATCACAATCAAAAAACATCCTAGTAAAAATTACAACTAACAACAGATAAAAAATAAAAATTTCTTTGATGTCTAATATAAAAGGAATATACACGTCAGAGTTCTAAGAAGACAAAAAACAGATCCCAACATATTGATGCACCACAAAAAAGCTTTCAACTACAAAAAATTTGTTAATGCCTTCCACAACCTTGAATAAATCAATGTAAACAACCGATGAGGTTCTTCACCACTGAAGTTTTTACAAGAATTTTGTATAGGGAGTTTGTATAACATTGATGCCACTAAAACATTTAATTTTGTGGGGACTTCTGAAACTTATTTTCCACATTACCGAAAAAAGAACACTTACGGCTGAATAGCTCAAGCTATAAGATAGACAATAACATGAATACCCCATTCTGTATCCATGTACCATGTAGGTTCACCAGTATCAAGCGGTGGGATTTGTAATTTTGCACATTTTGCAGTTTAGTCCTTATATTATTATATTTACGATTAGGTCCTCAGGGTTTACATATAGGTTTTCTTATTTTATTTTATTTTATTTTCT
>LVTN01001464.1:4196-49626 GCA_001649415.1 Musa itinerans
TCTTCTTCATGCAAAATGTGATGACAAAGGGGAGAAATTGTTGGAATCTATCATTTTAATATTGATAACATCTAATGATGAGAATTTTTAAGTGTGAAACTTGCTTGATTTTCTTTTATCACACTTGCATTGTTGAATTGTTCTCTTTTTATTGATGACAAAGGGGGAGAAATAATACCAAAATGTGGTAAATTGATGACAATGGATACAATATAATTGATATATACTTGAAATGTTTGATTGATAAATTTCTTTCGTTATGATAAGATATCTAAAGCTTAACTTGCTATTTTGTAATTGATATCTTGTCATAGAATTATGAATTGCTATCTTTGTCATCTTTCATATTTGAAATATCATACTTGAAAATGGATGTCATGCATTGACATCATTTTGATAAATACTTGGTATCGTATTTTGAGAATGATAGATCATGATAGGAATTATGATGTGCATGTTGATAAGTTTGATTAACTTATCTTATTGATTTGTTTCATGAATTCAAAAGCCTTGAATTCAAGAATGTCTTTTCTCAAGTATGGCATATAGATAGAGGGAGTTAAGGTTAACTCCGTCATCAATTGATTGTCATCATAAAAAATGGGGAGATTGTTGAATCTCGGATTTTGATGATGAAGTCAATTCAAGAAGATCGTCATAAAGTCCAGGAGCTTGCCGGGAGTTTACCAGAACATTGCCGAGAGTTCGTCAGATGTTCGCCGGAAGAACGCTGGAAGCTCGCCGGAAGAGCAATTGACGCACCGGAACAAGAAGCACTGTAAATTATGTCTTAATTATCATAGTTAGAACGTAAATTAAGTTAAGATTGAGAGGTAATCTCACTAACTTAATTAGGGGCCAACTGGGCCCTTAATAGGGCTGAATTAGGCCGAAGTAAGCTACCAATTCAGCCCTTGAATTCTTGGCCGGCGATGGCACCGCCTGGAAGACAATGCCCCTGGATTTCTGGGCGGTGGTACCGCCTAGACTAGGCGGTGGTACCGCCCCTGTTCGGCGGTGGTACCACCCAATGTTAGATCAGCGGCGGTAGTACCGCCTAGTAATGACGGTGGTATCGCCAGTACCTCGGATTCCGATAACACTTTTTTGCTCTAATTTTGAAGCCATTGGGGCCTATAAAAACCCCACCCATTTCTACATGAAAGTATTGGCTTAATCTTGAATTCTTGAGTTATAAAAGTATTATAAAAGTTAGAGTTCTCCTCCTTCATCTCTTAGTCTTGTAACCATCCAAGAAAGATGAGTGAGACTTGTAAGGATTCATCTCCTAAACCAGGGAAAAGGAGAAAGTGCTGTAAAGAGGTGTTCAGTCTTCACCTATTGAAGGAAGGCCTTTAGTGGACGCCGGTGACCTCATCGGAGGAGGAATCTGAAAGTGGATGTACGTCATATTGACCAAACCACTCTAAAACTCGGTTTGTATTTTCTTTGAGCAATTCACTTTTATAGCAAACTGCCTCTCCTCCTTGCTGTGCTTTTACTACGCCCATATACGCTTTTAAGGAAATACCTTTCGAGATCGGCTTTAATCATATGAAGACTTTATGAAACCGACGTTTTTCATTTGTGCAATTTACATTACTGCAAATCTCCTTAATCTTCTCTTGCACTTTTATGAAAGCTTTAAAGTTCAAATTCTCTCCTAAATGGATTGAATAGAAACTATTTTCGTCGGAATCAGTTTTAATCGAAACAAGTCTTTTGAAATCGCGAAAGTTTTCCGTTGCACTAATTCACCCTCCCTCTTAGTGCCGCTCTTGATCCTAACAGAACCTTGGGACGAAGATGGGGTACCACGTTAGACGTGCCACCACGGACTCGAGACGACGACCGCCCCCCTCCCGTGTTGTCTGGAGCCGCACGAGCCAATGTCATCCCGATAAGGGCCACTCTGGAAAGCTCGAGACGGCATCGCGCGGCACCGTTTCACAGATACTGGGTGACGGTCATCCCAAAGGTATGAACTCGCCGCCCGGGGAGTCGACCGCCATATGCAGATCGCATACGGTCGACCCTCAAGCACCAGAATAAAAGCCCTCAGCCAACATCTGGCAAGAGGGCGTGAGCTTTCTACAAAAGTCCATTGACTTGTTCTTTGGAGGGGACTAAGTCGGGAAACCCCTCCCCTCCCGACCTAGGCTAGTGTATAGGAACCCGACGGCGATGAAGCAGAGCATGCCCACTGAAGAGGCACATCCGGAACCGACCACGAGCTCAGTCAGTTCCCGACAAGGGCTTGATCACTAGGACGATCCTGGACATCGACAATCAAACTGAGCCATGCTGACTCCTCGGCCACGACATAGAAGTTCACCAACATAGCCTACTTATTAAATTTAATATTATTTAAAAACTATATATATATATATATAATATGAACAACGAAAAGATCATTGAATAATGGCATTAACCTTACTTGGTCAAATTTAAGGTAAATTTATCATCTTCAACATAATAAATAAAGACATTTAATATATCAAACTACTCTATTAATTCAACTATCATGCTTGTTTCTTCAATATTTTTGTCATACCATATACTCGTTGAAAACAAATCACTCATAAACAGTATTTGGAATAAACATTTAGATTAAAATCACATTCAATCACTTCTCTTTCTCTTTCTTGGGCTCGTTTATTTTCAAAATCACCACTTTCATTATTTCCATCATAATGAAACAGGTTATACAAGTGTACATCTTGATTGTCAAACTAGACTTTCACTTAGATTGATGTCTATCTTAAATTTTGATTGTCAATATAATCGAGAACCAAAAAATTTCATTGAGAAGAGAATCACCCCACCCCCTATGATGAAATCAGTAGATCAACACAGTAGTAGCAACAAGGATGTAAGCTAGAATTTATTAGTGTACAAGTTATATGAGTCGAACGTATACCGAAAACATCACTCCTATGGAATTCCACTTACATTCGACATCAATTTTACCAAAATGATAATTGATATTCCCCTGACTCGATTCCATTTATTAGTTAATTTGGATAAAACGATCTGTTTCTTTTTCCATGTATGATAAGCGGCAAAGACATGTTTTGATTTCAGAATGTTGGATGGTGTTTTGATTTCAGAATCTTGGATGGGAGAATGTGGAATAAGTAGTAGTTTAGCTGAGTGATAAATGAATTGTTCATGTTGTTGTGCATAAATTAATATAGTCATCATACAACTGTTTTTATGCATTTAATTGGATGGTCAGAAATCCCAAAAGCTTAAGCCGAATATAACTTTTGACATCTAAACGAAACGAAATCAATGTATATGATATAACTCCAAATGAAGAACAGATATCGTATAAATATTTTAATTAAACCAATCCAAAGAAAGAGATTCAAATTCATGATATGCAAATTTAAATATTTAATTGATTAACCAAAAATATTCAAAAGCTGAAAGCACGCTTTTAATAATAGGTTATTATTTGGATTAAATAGGACTAGGGGAATAAACAGAAAGCTACTTAGAAGAGGAAGGTAGCATGAGCTCATGCTTTGTTTTATATGAGCTTGATTCAAACCACCAAGTCTCAAGTACATGCTAAGCTTAAAAATAAGGGTTTCTGCTCAATTATTCTTTTCCCTTGTTTCACATGAGTCTTTGTAATCACACCTCACCAACAAAGAATAACATAATAAAAAGGAAGACAACTAATGTAGCAGAAAATTTCAATTCTATAACCAAGAATCTAAGATCAAGACACATTGATCCTTAAATCTAAGCTCAAAGGTACAACTGGGAAGCTTCGGTTGACGAGTACAAAGAGAGAATTTAATTGAAGAAAAATGTTAGTATCTGATCCCTTTTGCCACTTCAAAAAAGTGTGCAACATTTTCCTCGGGGGTTCCCACTACAATGCCATGACCGAGGTTCAATATATGCTTGCTGCTACCTGCCTTTCTTACTGTATCATTAATTCGCTCGGTTATAAACTCCGTTGATCCAAAAAGAACACCAGGGTCGACATTTCCCTGGACTGCGATATCGGATCCCAGTCTTCTCCTACCTTCGGCCATGTCTACTGTCCAGTCCAAGCTGACAACATCGACGCCTGTCGATGGAAGTCTCTCGAGCAAGCCTCCTGAACCACTCGCATAAAGAATCAATGGTAGATTAGGGTGTGTCTTCTTCACTGAATCCACAATTTGTTTCAAATAAGGCAAACTAAATTCTTCAAAGTCCACGGGACTTAGTTCGGTCGCCCAAGAATCAAAAATCTGGACAGCTTGTGCCCCATTGTCAGCTTGATACTTGATGTACTGGGCCATAGAATTTGTAAATTTCTGTAACAGTGAATGTAGAACCTACAAAAGAAACATGGTGTCCAATAAGGACCACTAAAATTAAAGACATGCTTATGGAGCTAGCATCTGAAACAAAGAACTAATGGATCAAGAGGTAGATATTCAACATGTTTTCGAGTATCTTTTATAAAGAACTAACAATGTAAAATTATCTCAACTGTTTAGTTTGCAAGCAAATATCCAGCACCTTAAACTCACTTTCCAAAATATTTGATAGATGCAACAACGCTGACAAATTATATTAGGCTATTATGATCTAACAAAGGACTGATGAAATTGTTTCTAGTGATCCGATATTTTGCTACCCACATCACATGGCATCACGCCTTTGACGTTAGGCTACTTCAACCTCAAACCCCTCCTTTTCAGGATGGTTTCTTTCTAGTCACATTAATTGACACCACAATGCGTTAGATTGTATCGATTCTACTGCATGGATACTTGGCTTGCTCGTCAATTCTGCCACATCCAGCAGCCCTTCCAAGACCTCCAGGTGCTAAAAATCTGCCTCATTAATGTCCTATTGTCAATTAAGTTGAAGACTATTTTATTTCATGACCTCTATGGAGCCTCCAAATGTTTGACATCCCAACTTCATGTAACTTGACTTTTGTCTAAGACTCCATGTCCTAATTATAGCCTAATGAGCATTCAGGTACAAGTTACTCTTAAAGTTGTTAGCACTTATTTCCTTCAAAAGGTTAAGCATTTAAAATAATAATTCCCAAAATGGCAACTGATAGTATTTACTACTTAGTGAGATTCAACATTATCTATCGATGTTCTGGAAAAGGTTTCTGGTGATGGCTTGCTGAAAGAAGTCAGTCACCTAGCGAAGGCCAATTACTTTAAGTAGGATGCAGTTTAAGAATATAATACTTAGGCAAAGAGCTACAGGTTTTCACAGCATATCTAGCACTGAACCCCACTAACTTGACAAATTCTGTCTTATGGAATTACTCTTTGTGCTAAGGCATCATCTGGAAATTGAGTCACATAAGAGCTGATGAAAGCCCATCACTGTCATCATAAACCCTGACAAATAGAGTTCTATAAAATGGATGACTTAAACAACATCCCTGAAAATAAGCTTAAAACCTTGTTTGGATATGCTCTCAGAATACAGTTTCCAGCCTTACACAACCCAAAGCGAAATATATTGTTTGGTGACAATGCTTTGTTCTCACATCTTAAAAATTGTTCTTAAACATTGAAGCTAGAAAATAAGTGGAGAATAACTTAGGGGGTTTCTCATTTTTAAGAAAGCTTTTCTCCAACAACATTATATATTAGTATATTATGCGCATAAATACAAAATGATTTAACAGTACCTCATCAAATATGTCATGGGATATAACATCATCACTAATTCAATATAATAACTTAATAATTTTAGAATATAAATACAGTAACAAAAGAAAATTAATATATCATAAAATAAACTATGAAAAATAATAAATTTTATATAACAGTATAATGATATTATCTCCTCTCTAATTATATCCTGTCTCCCATTGTGAAAACAACTATCCAAATAAGACAACTACTTTCAAGAAACAATCTTCAGAATAATGTCAAAAACTATTTTCTGAGAATATATCCAATAAAAAATGTGCTTAGATGCACAAAATTCAAACATATTTTCTGCTAATAAAATGTACACCTCAAAATGAAATATAAAATCAACGTGTCAGAAGCTTCTTCTGGTTTATAATGCATAAGAATACCACTATTTCCATGGACAGGCTGCATATCAACCTATTGAAAAGCGATTGACTATTAAAGTAGTACTAATCTAATTAAATTGATGAAAAGACTTCTCTTGTTGCTTGCTTCAAATTATATCACTTGATTGTAGATACCTGTGGTTGAGAAAAAGCCAGCCTCTTTATCTTCGTGAAATGCTTAGATGAACCACCTTCAACGACATAAGATGCCAGGGTGAATGGAGCTCCAACAAAGCCCAGAACAGCTGCATCACTTTTAACCTGCAAAAGCAACAAAACATTTGATAATGCAAAATGCTAAAGTATTAACAGTTTACGAGCATGGACTGATGACACCATGAAGAAAATTAGAAAAGATAGCAAACTGACCTCTTCCCGGAGTATTGTCAATGCTTCACCAACGTATGGAACCGACTCCTCAGGAACAAACTCTCTGACTTGAGCTACATCATCAGCTGTTCTAATAGGACTGTATATTACTGGACCTTTTCCTTTAACAATGTCAAATGGTATATTCATCCCAGGAAGTGGGGTAAGGATATCTGAAAACAATATAACCTGCCAGAAAACAAATGCAATAACTGAAATCAGAAAGAACTAAACAAGTACGTGGAAATGTTATTTTACCCCATCATGCATTCAGTAAAGAAAAGCCAGTTACAAATTTGTAATGGTTAAATGACAAAAGAATTATTATAACAGCATTGTTCAAACAAGCTCTTATCCTATTTCATAAGTAACATAAGGCCTCCAACTTTGGCTTAAAATACACAATTAATTTTATCATTTAATGACCATGGTTCACCTTAGCATATATACCATGGTTGCATAAATGTACAACAAATATATTAGGCAAGTAGAACAGAAAAATCAGAACCCACATAGCAAATAAATTAAGGATTTCACTACAGATTTCAACCAGCAGTCATAAGACAGATCTAATATGGTCTTACAAATAGAAGGGCAGAAAGGAAAGAAAAAGTTTTCCACAAAAAGTCTCTTACCCCATCAGGCCTGAAAACCTTCCAAGGTTGTAGAGAGATTTCAACCACAAGATCAACGTTTTCTGATCTTTCACGAAAAGAAGGATATTTTTCACAGAGCAGCTGATAACTCTGTTTGGAAGAGAAAAGGTAAAGAAATAAGTAATATTGCAAACACTCGCAATTTATAGTCATGATACTTCAATATGATCTGCATGAACAGCAATTAATTTGATATCTGAAGTAATGAATTTTGGTGCATTACTGGTGACAGGAAAGTATTAAGGGCAGCACATCAAGAATATTAAAAAATACATTGTTTATAAAGTAAGTTAACAGTTACAATTGAATCCTTATAATACATTATTGTCAATGAAAGAGGAAGAAAGTCTAACATTATATTTAAAATGATCCGCAATATTAAATATTCTCACTGAAACAAACTTATAGGCAAGGCTAGAATTTAAACATCAGGATGTTTATTTGAATGTTTTGCCACATCCAACAAAGATTGTATAAGTACCTCGTTGCACATTAAATATGTAGACGAACACCTTCATATATATTGAATCCATGTCAGACACACCTGAACAGCTATGACATGATCTTGAGTCTATAATAGATGCTAAACTAGTATAAGTAAATATAACTTATGCCACAGATATCCATTTTCAGTTATACATTAAGCGAACCTCAAGATAACAAGTTGCAAAGCATAAATGTAAGCTTTTTGCACAATCAAGTTCTTGGTCAATCTCATCATTGAAATGAACCAGTGTTTTTAAAAGTGCTAGGCGCTAAGGTCCCAAAACGCTCGAGGCACTAGGCACTCGCCAAGGTGCCCGCCCAAACTACAAAATATTAAAATTTAAGAAATATATATTACGATAGATAAATATGACCATAAAATGATACAATATGGTTTCTACTAATAGAGACCTACACTAAACAGGTTTCTAACCAGTGCTAAATAGTTCTAAAGTGTAGACCAATATGGTGCCAAACAGTTCTAAAGAGTGGATCAATATGGTGGTAAACGATTCTAACCAATGCTAACTAGTTCTAAAGAGGGAACTGAGAAGAGGAGTAACCAATGGCTATAGATGAAGGTGAGGGAAGGAGAGGATAGCAAACAAAGCTATGTACGAAGACGGTGGTGGTGGACAAAGCTACAGACGAAGGCACCGGCGACAAACGAAGGCAGAGGAGGCGGATGAAGCTATGAATCAAAGCGGCAGAGGAAGCTGCAGCGATGGACGAAGGCGATAGCAGCGGACGTAGGGTTTCACTTCGGGTTTGTCCCATTGAGTTGGGCCCCAACCCAACTTCACTTGGGCACTCGCCCAAGGTGCCTGGCGCCTAGCTCAAGCGGTGCTTCATCGAAACGCCTTGCCTAGAGGTTTTGCCGAGCACCTTTTGAAAACACTAAAATGAACTCGGATGAGCAATTAATTACCAAACTAACTGCAAGTTTAACAAGTCATTCTATGATGTATCAGCCAACAAAGACCTAGAGGAGACTATATCATAGCAGAGGATATTGACTCATGATTCCATATAAGTTTAAAAAAAAGTGTGCAGCATGGTTGAGGCCATACACAATCAGAAAATGATATTCAAATGCATGTCATGTAGTTGCCATATCAATTAATTCATAACAGGTGAATAAATTAATGAAATATCTCACAATCTAGAATATCTATATGCTAGCATCTTAGTTGTAGCAACATCCTACCGTTGTTCGACAAAAAAAGAAAAGCATATTGACATTTGGTACAGCCACTGAATAGTAATTCAAGAACCTGTAAATATTAAACTTTCTGCTACATTTTAATTCCATAATTTGTGTATCAAATTTATTTGTATTGAAGATTTGTAAGTGTACATGAAATTAAACCATGATATCTAAAGTTTGAGATGTACAGATAAATTCAACGGCTTCGAGAGAACTAAACACAAGCTCTACAGGCCACAGCTGGAAACAAAGAATGCATTAGACCTGCCTTCATGTACCTCCCGGCTTGCCTCATAAGCCAAACTGGGGGTCTTTCAACTTTTTCACCACGAACAGCATTCAATAGGAGTGGCTCAGCTACACTAGCAACTTTTGGTGCTTCTATATACTCTGAAACATAGTATAAAAACTGAAAAGTTAAAACCTGAAAGACAAAGAAGCAACAATATAAATTTAGATCAGCATATTATCTTGGATCTTTTTGTTCAATCCTTTTGCAACTAGAATTTTGAATTCTAAAGGATCACATTTTATTGTAAATTTACTGTGACGAGGTACAACCGGATGCTTAGATTTGATCCCTGACTCAATGGACGAGTTAGTTGCCACTATTTGTCATAATATATATAATCCTCATGGATAGCCATCTACCTGTCGTGTGCACCATAACTGACTCTCTATTTAATCTCACCATGTTTTCTCTTTTGACATCCTTCTGCTAGCTGCTAACTGCCAACAGCATCGTGTCAATGGATGTCTAGCCATCTGTACAATTCCTCTGACTCTTTAACATTGCCGAGATCTACAATACGCTTGATAATACACTCAATTCGCAGATGCTGAATTCTTCCAAAAAGAAAACAAATCCCATCAACAAAATAATTGTTTGAAGAATTGACATTGACAAATGCATATGAATCTACTAGGCACCAGCAATATGGGCATGGGATTACCACCAAGGAAAAAAACCCCAAAATTTCAAGTCCTTTTAATCCCTATAATCTTCTCGATTTCTAGGGGTCATCAAAATGAGAATCTAAAAAAGCTTCCTTTTTTCCAGAAAAGTTATCGCTAATAACAATCCGACAAAGGAATTTGAAACCCTAGCTCAACTGGTTGACTGAGCTCGTGAAAATTAACGTAAAAAGGAAGACAGAAAAAAGATGGAATGAGGGAAGAACAAGAAATTTGGTACCTCCGACGGTGCATCGGATCGCGAAGGGCTTCGATTTGGACCGAGAACTAACGGCCGAATTCCGAGCAACAGAGGCCGGCGAGTAAAGGGAAATCGGGCAACTAATGCACGACATCTTCCGGAGACCAAAATTACCCAAAAACAAGATTCAGTCTCTTCTCTAGAAGATTTGGTAGCCGCTGCTGTCCCCCGCGCTCGCATTTACCTCTTCGCCTGCAACAAAAATTGGCCGACGAGAGGGAGGATAAATAGAGGATATTAACGACCAAATAAATTTTATTTTAAATACCTAAAATGCCCTTTCATATGGCGGCGGGAAAGCATTAACGAGATCGCATAGGATCGGAAATCATCATCTTAAACGAGGGTATTATAGGTAATTTGTTATCGCTCTATCTAGGTCGTCCTCGCAACGACCAATTAGATTCGAGAGTATAGTGTTGCGGATAATGCTGTCCACTAACAACCTTTGACAAATATTTTCCTTTTAATTTTAATGAAAAAATCTCCAAGTGTTGTTATCACCTCCTTTCTTCTTGGAAGTAAAACATAATTCTCTCCATTTACTTCACCAATTTGTCTACTTTTTGTTCACTCCACAGTCAAATTGATTCAGGATTAATCGATAATTTATCGGTCACTTTATTTATTTTTTAATCAATATCATCACATGAGACATAACTTTCATTTATTTTTTTTATTTATATTAATTTGGATGTGGCAGAGATAAATTTTGAATTTAGGATCTTTGGCTTTATGTTACTTTTTTTTTTTCAAGATTAATTTTTTTATTTGACTAAATCTCATCGGAGATTCTGGGAGATAAATATTTGTGTTGAGCATTGAGCTAACGATAGAAAAGCTTATTTGTCTGCAGCAGCTTATACTTGCTTTCATAGAATCAGGCCTGTGATCTGTTGCATGTAAATTATAATTGTTGTGATATAAAGTATGTTGATTGTGTTGAATCTTGAATTTTAATGATGAATCAATTGATGAGTTTATGATCTAATCTACGTTTTGAATGATACAGGACTAACTTCGATAAAATAAATAAATCAATTAAAGTAAGAAAAATTGGACCGGAGTGAAACATGTCAGAAGATTATACGTCGAGCTAAGGATGGATCGACGTACTAGCAGAAAGTTTTCGTGTCATGAGTTCGGGCATCAGGCCAAAGGATTAGACATTGCGTTAAGGAGATCGGAAATAACGAGAGTCAACATGCCGATTGTGCAATACGTCAAAGGAGAGGACGATGCATCGAAGGATCGGACGAAGTGTCGAATGAACCAATGATATACCATACAACATAGGATTTATGCTTGTAATCAATTGTGTCTAGATTGAGTTAATTTAGGTCTAATTGAGTTAGCATTGTTTCACCCAAATTGAGTTAGTATTAGGGTGAAACAATGTCAACTCAATTAGGGGCCAATTGGGCCTGAAATTAGAACTGTTTTGGTCCAAGTGGAAGGCTCATTTAGTGACCTATAGCTAGCCCAGGCGATGGCATCACTAGACTAGGTGGTGTTACCGTTCAGACACAAACTCCCAAACTGTGTCAAGTGATGGTACCGCCCAACATAGGCAATGGTACCGTCAACACCCGATAAACTTAGGATGAGACTTTTTTTGCTTCATTTTTGAAGTCATTTGAGGTCTATAAATGCCTCAACTTTTCCTACTTGGGTAAGTAAGAAAAAAATGGTAGAAAGGGGGAAAGAATCATTCATGAAAAAACTTAAAAAGTATTGAGTGTTCCCCTCCACCTCTTATAGTTTAGAGTTCATTCTAAAAAAAATGTGAAATTGGTGTGAAATTGGTAAATGTTCTCTCCTGAGCTTGTAAAAAGGAGAAAGAGTTGTAAAGGTAGTTGATTTTTGTCCATTAGAAAGAAGATCGGTAGTAAATACTTGTGGCCTCGAGTGAAGAGGAATTGAGAGTGGACGTAGGTCGAGATAACCGAACCACTATAAATCTGGTGTGCCCTTTTCCTTTGTTGCTTAGTTTTATTGCTTACTTAGTTGTTCACTTCACTTTACATTTACTCTAAGTCAAGCTTAAACACCTTCTGATACGGGCTTTATCGAAATTATTTTTCTACATTGAATGAGTTTTACGAAAGCAATAATTCACCCCCCATCTTAGTGTTGATTTCGGTCATAATAGTTTGTATCAGAGTCAATGTTTTTCTCATTTGGTTTAACACCCAAGTGAAATGGTTTTTACTGACAATCAAGATGGTCTTTCTATCACTCATCCTCCTATATTCAATAGGACGGACTACATATATTGAAAAACTCAAATAAGAGTTTTCTTACTTTCTATGGATTTGAATTTATGGAATATTATCGAAAGTGGTTTCCAAAAGTCTTCTAATCCAATGAACGAATGGAATGATTTGGAGAAGAAAACTTTTTCTTTAAATGCTAGAGCTGTGAACGCCTTATTTTGCGCTTTAGACAAAAATGAGTTTAATCGTATTTCGATTTGTGAAACTACATATGACATTTTGCACGTACTAAAAGTAACTCATGAAGGCACGAATAGAGTTAAAAAGTATAAAATAAACTTTTTGATGCATGATTTTAAACTATTTGGAATGAAGCAAGCGAAACCATTGTTGACATATACACTCATTTTATAGATGTCGTCAATGACTTAAAAGCTCTTAGCAAATATTTTCTAATTTCGAACTTGTAAACAAGATTTTAAGATCCATTCCAAAATGTTGGGATTCTAAAGTAACGATAATACAAGAAGCAAAGAACCTAAATAACTTTTCGCTTGAAGAAATTATTAGGTCTTTGATGACCTATGAAATGACATATACAACATATGATGAACTTGAGAACAATCTTCCAAAGAAGGATTTGATACTTAGAACAAAAGAAGACCACTCGAGCGAAAGCTCAAGTGATAATGACCTTGAACTCCTTATAATAAAATTAAAGAAGCTTATTAAACAAGAATCTAAGAATAAAAATGAACTTAAAAATGACAAAACAACTTGTTATGAATGCAATCGCCTGGGGCACTTCAAAATCAAATGTCCAAAAGTGAAGAAGAAGCTACAAAAGAAAAAAATTACTCAAGGTGACTTGGGATGATTTGAGTGCATCCGAAGATAAGGAGCAAACTGACAAAGAAGATGTGGCAAACTACACCTTGGTGGCTTTCAATGACGCGGTAAGTGACTCAACCAAAACCCTCTTACTTTACTATGAAATTACTAGATATATTTCATGAGTTGTTTTTAAATTAGTATATAAAATATAAAAGGAGGGGGGATCATGCTTCTCTTTCTGGTGATATTAAAAAATTAAAAAAAATTAAGCATGACAATTGCATATTAACTCTTTGCACTAAGTATGAAAAGTTAGATTCACTTAAGAAGAAAAATATATTACTACAATAAACAAAATGATTTTGAATGAAAATACTTTATGTTTAATAAAATCGTGCTTGATGATTTAATGATGCATGATGATTTGAAGTAATGATGATTTTTGTGATTTATGATTTATTGATCTTGATGACTCTTGTGATAAATCTTATTTTTCAGTTTTAAACGATGATGCATATTTTTATTTGGTATAAAAAATAAAGACATACTTATATGAAATAAATCATATAAATTGAAACATATAAAAAGGGGAATGCATTATTCTTAAAAATGTCTCTATCCCTAAAATCTTACTGAGTTTTCAATAAGAGATTAATGAATCTATTTATGTCATTTTATGAGTCTCTTAAACTATAAAAATGATTTTGATGATTTGAATTTGAATGAGATTTTTCCAATCGAAATATGAACTTGATCTTGATTTCTCGATATTGATACTTGAGATTTTTTTGTGAATCAAGATCTCTTATTTGATCTCCTATATTTTTTTTTGCTATTTACTAAAGAGAATATTTATCAAAGAACTCTCTCTTGATTTCTTGACTTGAAGAATCTTTATAGGAATCAAAATATTTTTTATCTTCTATGATTCTATCTTTTTATCATTTACTAAAAAAAGAAATTATGCAAACAAACCATGATCTTGAGATTTTTATATCGTTTACTGTGATTCTTTCATTTTATTAAACAGAATTATTCAAATGAATCTTGATTTGTCTTTTCATTTCTCAGAATTATAACTTGAGATTTTTATATGAATCAAGATCTTTCATTATTTGTTCTCCTACGATTCTTTCATTGTTTGTTAAAGAGGACATTTATCCAAATTAACCATGATATGTCACTTAACTTCTTAAGGTTTATGACTTAAGTTTTATGTATAATACTTCCTTGTATTCATGAATTGTATACCTCATCACTCTTGATTTAAATTTATCATTTTGTCATGATTTGAAAATTGATACAAAGAAAAAAAAAAACATTGTATTCTTCCCTTCTTTTTGACAATGACAAAGGGGGGAAAAGAAAAATTACTAGCTTGCACATTTCAAGGAAAGAAAACTTGCTAGCTTACAAAAGAAAGCAAAATTGCTAAGTTGCATATTTCAAAGAAGCAAAAACTTGCTATCTTGCACATCTTAAGAGAAAAGTGCTAGCTTACTCATCTCAAGAGAAGCAAAACTTACTAGCCTTCATACTTCAAAGAGAAGTAACACTTGCCAACCTATTAGCTTGCATTATCTAAAGTGATGTAAATCTTGCTAAATTGCTAGCTTGAACATCACAAAGAAAAGCAAACATACTATTTTGCACATCTAAAAAAAGAAGCAAGAATTGCTAGCTTGCAATCTCAAGAGAAGCAAAAGTATTATCTTGCCCATCTCAAGAAGTAAAGAATTGCTAAACTTGCACATCTCTAAAACTTGCTAGTTTGCATGTTCAAAACTTGTTATCTTACTAGCTTGCATATTTTAAAATTTTGCTAGTTGTACTTTTCTTGATAAAGGGGGAGAAGTTATGATATGAAATTATGCATAAAACACTCATGATGAGAAGTTATGATGATAATGCATGGTATGATGTAATTTTATATTTTGAAATTATGAATGATGATTTGGAATCATAACGATGATTTTATATTTTAAAAATATACATGATGATTTGGTATTATGCATGTAATACTTCAACTTAAGATTATGATACATGCAATGATGAAATATTCATGATTAAAATTGCTTTGACTTGAATTCAAGATTCATCTCAATTATGACATTTTCAGACGGGGAGTTTAGTTTAAACTCCGTCATCAAATAATTGTCATCATAAAAAAGGGGAGATTATTGAATCTCAAATTTTGATGATGAAATCAATTGATAAGTTTATGATCTACTCTACATTTTGAGTGACGTAGGACTAACTTTAATTAAAAAAGATAAATAGATTAAAATAATAGGAATCAGATGTTGAGCCAGAGTAAAACATTCAAGAGATTAGACATCGAGCCAAAGGATTGGTCGACGTACTGACAAAAGGTATTCGTGCCATGAGTTTAAGCATCGGGCTGAAGGATCGGACTTACGACAATGATATAAAAGTTGCAGTTGTCAACATATCGATTGGGCAATACACCGAAAGAGAGGACAATGCGTCGAATGATCGGATGAAGCACTGGATGAACCAATGACATGGCAGACAACATTGGATTCATGTTTGTAATCAATTGCATCTAAATCAAGTTAGTTTAGGTCTAATTGAGTCGATATAGAGGTGAAACAATGCTAACTCAATTAGGAGCCAATTAAGCCAGAATTAAGACTATTTTGGGCTAAGTGGAAGGCTCATTCAGTGACTCATAATTGGCCCAAGCGATGACACCACGAGATTAGGAGATAGTACTACCCAAACATAATCTCTCATATTAGACACAATCTCCTAGACTGTGTCAGGCAATGGTACCGCTCAGTGGTAGTGCTGCAAGCAGTGGTGCCGCTAGGGCCCAAGAAACCCAAAATGATATCTTTTTTTGCTCTATTTTTGAAGTCATTTGGTGTCTATAAATACACCACTCTTTCTTGTTTGGGTAAGAAAGAAAAAAAGATAGAAATAAGGAAAGAATCCTTGACGAAAAAGAGTTGAAAAAGCTTGAAAAGTATTGAGTGTTCCCCTCCACCTCTTAGAGTTTAGAGTTCATTCTAAGAGAGATGTGAAACTTGTAAAGGTTCTCTCCGGAGCTTGTAAAAAAGAAAAAGAGTCATAAGGGCAGTTGATCTTTGCCCATTGGAAAGAAGATCGATAATAAAAGCTGATAGCCTCGAGTAAAGAGGAATCTAGAGTGGACGTAGGTCGGGACAACCAAACCACTATAGATTCGGTATATTTTTTTCCTTTGTTGCTTACTTAGCTACTCATTTCACTTTATATTTACTCTAAGTCAAACTTAAACACTTTTTGATATGGGCTTTATCGAAATAATTTTTCTACGTTGAATGAGTTTTCTAATCGACGTAAATTTTATGAAAGCACTAATTCACCTCCCCTCTTACTATCGATTTTGATTCTAATTCACCTCCCCTCTTAGTATCGATTTTAGTCCTAACAAATTGATTATATAGATTAATTTCAGGTGCATTCATCTGGGAAAAAAAAGAGAGTAGAATTTCCATCAGAATTATCAACCAAGTTATATAGATCCATTCAGCTTGAATGAAGGCACAGAAAAAGCTACCATCAGATGCAGTGTCAATAATGCCCCAAACTCCATGAACTATTCAAAGATCATATATGATTCATGTGCACAAAAAAGAAGTAGATCTAATTCAGATTTTTGAGGAACAAATACTTCTTTTTGGAAGAAACAGCTGAAGAACAGATCATCTCTTACAGTATGTTATAAGGCTATAAGATTGCTGAACATGTGCAAGTGATGATTGAGGATGAATACAACCTGTGAATGCTTCTTCTCTTAAACGAAACTGTTACTGACTAGCATCAATCTTTACATGAATAAGGGAGAGAGAGAAGAAGCAAAAACATGATTTCGGCAGTCTGAAAAGTAATTAATCTTTCACAATAGCCAAATGAATTGCCTTTCAAAGTAGGAACACAGTCTTGATACTTGGTTTCGTTTCTAAAACAACAATCGTTTGGGTCTTCCAACTCATGTTCTTCAACATCCCTGTCATGGATTGGAAATCAAATACAAAAGCTTTTGATGTTGCTTCACTTGATGTGGTGATTATGCTCCACATCTGTCATAACCCAGCAACTCTTGAAAGCCAAGGAAGTCTTTAAGATGCAGACCAAATTGCACAAGTTGTTCACTCACTACCTTTGATGAGATATAAATATTTTTGTTGACAATAACTTGCACCTAATGTAAATTTTAAATGCTACACAGCCAACATATTAGTCTTCCTCAAAACATGCATGCTTCTCCTCCTAACATGGAGTTTGACGAATCACACGGCATATGGAAAGGCAGTAGTAGTGATCTATCATCTATGACCAAATCCAACTCTCAAATCTATCTTGATGAATAATGGAGGAGAGTGCCCCCCTTCACGTAAGAGAGGAACCACCTCAATTTGCAGATCCACGATGTAGTGTACTTTTAATTAGTCATGTAGCCATGGCCATGACCTTGTAACTCGTCAAACTGGCTGGCTGCTTAACGCAAGTCGACCTTTGCCACCCCAAGAAGTCTTCACTTGTCAAGAGGCTGCTTAACGCAAGTCGACCTTTGACTCTTTGCATTCCCACAAGGAGTCAATATTTGGCTGGTGTGTTACTTTCTCTTAGGTTGACCTACCCACTCCATCAATATCAATATTTGGATATTATAGTTGTACCCATTTGCAAGTGCAAATTTATTAGATGAGACTTACGAACTGTAAACATGATATAAGTAGTGAGTCACGTATACAATCGCCAAACTATATTATATTTATGTTGTATATGCATTAATACATGCGTCAATGTGTTCCCATGAACCTACTACGGACATCTGACTCTAAAATCACCACACAACTTTGAACTTTCTCCATCATTCGTTGAACTCTCGAAGGTTTACAGATCTTTCAGTTGACTCTGCATCCAATACATACGTACCGCACTATCAATTCGACGCGGAAGTCAAAACGAAGACACATTCCACGTATCTTTATGAATCCGTCAACCATGGCTGCCTCGGTGCTCGATATAACCAGCGCACAGCTCTTCCTCTCTTCTCTCTCCAACCCAAGGCTTCTCTTCCTTCCTTCACAGACTTACCGCCGCCTCCTCCTCCTCCTCCTCCGGCATGGCTGTCAACACAAAACCTGTCATGCTTCTTTCCGTCCTCCTCCTCCTCCTCATCTCCTTCCACCAGTCTGCTGCGGCGCGGGGTCTTAAGTTCGGGTCTTCGAAGGAAAGCTCCGTCGTTAGGTCGATGGAGACGACGGCGACCGTCTCTGTCCCGATGACAACGCAGAAGCTGGTCTTCGTCATGCTTCCAAGAGGAGCTGCGCCGCCATCCGGTCCGAGCGATGGCATCAACGGCAACAAGAATTAAGTGGAAGAAGAACAAATATACGTATTCTTTTGTTTGATCGGCATTTCCTGATGCAGTTTTCATACATACAGATGCAGAATTCAGAGATGTAGACGTCAGAAGACGAGAGATCGATAGGTTTTCTGTTTGATTTTGATGTGTGTACTTCATGCTTTGGGATATAAACATGTACATACTCGTGCTAATTTCTTTCTGGTAAATGGATTGGAATACATCTTTATATACATCAAATGCTATAAAAGACATGGATTTTGGTGTTCCTTCTGCCTATTTGTTTGGAGAGGCAGAGAATACTTTTTGACTCTCTGGTATTTTGGTATCATGGAAGTCAGCAAAGTCACCTGTCTGGAGTGGCCAAGTCAAACTCATTAGTCCGTAGAATCTTTGATGTGGTGGACTCGAATAAGATTTGAACTGAAGAATTGATATTTATATGATTCCTTATGGCCAAAAAATGAATTAATCCATTAATCGGATTAATTCTTAGATTTCTTTGCAAAAGGAAGATTATACATAAAGCATTCCAGGGTTTTTGGGCCACAGAGAACGGCCCAATTTGGCATGCGGGCTTCCTTTCACACATGACGCGACGTCGGGGTCGCTTCTCTCGGGTTGGCTGGCAGCGAAGATCTCGTCCTCTGCCCTCGTTTCAGCGATGGGGAGGCGTCAGTCGCTCCATTTCTGCATCATTATTGTTAGTCTTTTTGTTCTTTGGTCGCCGTTCTCTTGTTCGATCGATGTGATAGTTAGTATCTTTGTGATTGGCCACCGATTACAAGCTAACACGATCTAGGACTCTTCTGTTCGGAATCTGGTTGGATTTGATGAGGCTTGATTGGCATAAAGATATCTTTTTTAGCCTGCTCAGAGTGAGATCGGATGTATCTGGATGATTCTTCGCTTTGCACTCGGTGGATTCGTATAAGTCAAAGTTTGCGTTGGTTGATTGGGGTTGTTTCAGTATGTACTTTGCATTCCTTGTGCAAATTGTTCTTTTTCTTATCTACATGTTATGGATATGTATGCGATTGTGATAACTCAAAAACAAGTCGAAATTGAAATTAGTGGTTTTGATTAAGTAGTGGCATATGCTATTTGGTGTTTTGGGGTTGGAATAAGTCGTGATTGACAAACCCAGTCGAGTAATGTTGCACCCTATTTTTTTTTTTGATCGACCACATGTGTTTCATGTCATTGTTTGCTGAAATAATGAGGAGAAGATCAGACACTTAGCATTCGGAAGAGAATAGACGTTTTGCACATGTGTGTTTGCATTTGTGTGTGTGCGTGCATACGTGCGTGCATGTGTGCTTGCTTGCTGCAAACACAATTGTATTAATGGGGTATGCTTGTGTCGATCATTTTATGCCCCCAAAAGTGTTGTGTGCATGCGTGCGTGCGTGCTGGTGCTGCAAACACAATTGTATTAATGGGGTATGCTTGTGTCGATCATTTTATGCCCCCAAAAGTGTTGTGTGCATGCGTGCGTGCGTGCTGGTGCTGCAAACACAATTGTATTAATGGGGTATGCTTGTGTCAAGCACTTTATGCCCCCAAAAGTCTTCTTTGGATATGGTAACACGTTTTGGAGTTCCATTTCAAATGATAAAGTGATTTATGTTGTTTTTGGCTGTCGAGTAAGGATAAAGTGATTTATCATTTCAAATGATAAAATGATAAAGGAAAGGCAAATGCAATGGACTTTGTACCTGGACAAAGAATTTTGGATCGTAGAGCATGGTTATCTTATGATCATACTTCTGCTTATTTTCTGATTTTCTTTAAAAATTCATTTATGCATTTTTCAAAATTTCTTCATTAGGCTTTGGATGAATTGTGATTTGGCTATGCCTCCTGCAGGACCTGCAAGAAGTTATCATCAGATTAAGAACAAGCCGTATCCGAAATCACGTTACTGCCGTGGTGTTCCTGATCCTAAGATTAGGATCTATGATGTTGGAATGAAGAAAAAAGGAGTGGATGAATTTCCCTTCTGTGTTCATCTGGTTAGCTGGGAAAAGGAGAATGTTTCCAGTGAGGCTCTTGAGGCTGCTCGTATAGCTTGCAACAAGTACATGACAAAGTATGCTGGAAAGGATGCTTTCCACCTACGAGCGAGAGTGCACCCATTCCATGTTTTATGTATCAACAAGATGCTTTCTTATGCTGGAGCTGATAGGCTCCACTTGTGCCAGGGTAAGCATTGGTCAGGCCCTTCTGTCAAATCGCAGCAAAGATAGCAATAGCAATCATGCCCAAGAAGCCTTACGATGAGCCAAATTCAAGTTCCCCGGCCGCCAGAAGATTATTGTTAGTGGAAAATGGTAAGCACCAGAAAAGGAAATTGTCTAACAGATCAACCAAATGCATTACATAACATTATTATTACCAAATTCAACCTTACTCTAGGTCTTATTTCCGTAACTAGAAATTACTCTTTCTCATCTTGAGTTTATTGATCCCAACGAGCATAATATTTGGGCTATGATATGTGGTCACAAGAGATCTATCTCCTATTTGCTTGTATGGGTCCTGACACAACAAACTGATTTCAGGGGCTTTACCAAGTTTAGCTGCAATGACTATGTCAAGTGGAAGAGTGAGGGCAGAATCATTCCAGATGGAGTCAATGCAAAGGTTTGTTCTGTTTTAGAAATATTATTATAGTGCCTAATAATTAACTGTTTGGATGACCTTCATGTGTTACCTGTGTCCTATTTGAATTTTCCTACACATATTTAACTTGTCAATCTGCTGTTACCGTCAACTGTACTTTGTTACTGGTAAGGGGCATGTACTCGGCTAGTGTTTAAGTGATGGAGGTGTCAGATAGCATTATATAAGCACTCATTCCACGCTTGGCATCACACAGTTTTACTTGTATGCGTTTGTTAATCAAGACCAGAAAATAAATGAATAGGGGATGGTTGGGAAGGCAAACATAATATACATGCCATTCATTTCCCTTGACCTTTTTCCTCTACTTGGAAAGATTCTTGTATATGGATAAAAAAGTAACCCAATATGATGTTTTGTCCTTTGATGCAACATCTGAGTTCCTTTAATTTGCTAGTACCACCTACAATTTCGACCGTTTGGTAGTTGACAGTTAGGGTTGTGTGTCGTTTAACATTTGGGCTGATATCATCAACCATGCTGAGTACGGAAATAGTACATGAAAGTACAAGAGTGTTGGTTTCAGAAGATGGAATGCCTAAGAAACAACACTTTGATGGTTATAGTAAACCAAAAAGTGGCTCTATTTTATTATATTCTATCTATTATTCAAATTTCATTAATTTAATATCCCTTTGGTTCTGTGATAGTTGTAATCATTGAGGTTAAAGTTGCAGTGTTTTCTCTAGAGGGAGTGGTCTACTCCCTTGGTTGATTGTATGACATCATTATTAGTTTTTTATAATTATCCAGCCAAATTCGCTTGTTTTTCTTTTCTCTTTGTCTTCTATATCTCAGATAAGGGAACTGTTAGTATAGTACATTGTTCTGCCTATTATAGCGGAATAGAAAAGATATTTGTCAGTAATATATTACAATGCTGGTGTGAAGCAACAGTTGTTGTGAACCACATCACATGTATTTTAAAACTTTTACATTGCTGATGAAGAAATAACATGTCTAATTGTGCAGTTGCTTGGCTGCCATGGTCTGCTTGCAAATCGCCAACCTGGGAAGGCTCTTTACCATCCTCTACAGTAGAGTCTGCGTAGATTTGGTCGTCTGAAGGATGATACAGCGGAGTGTTCATAACAGCCGATTTAGTGGCTTCTGTTTTGAAGACCTGTATGACTGTTTTTGCAGTATAATTCTCCCAATAATCTGCGTCGATTGTTTTCTTTGTGATAACTCCGATCATGTGGCAATTCACGGACCTCATGCTGTTTTCATATTAATTTGTTGATCTTGTGCGGAATCAGCAGCAAATTATTGCATTACATATTTGATGGATGGATGTTGAGAGTTTGTCAGGGATGCGTTATCTGTCGTTTGTCCATGTTATGGACGAAGCCGCCATGGCTGTTCTGATGTTTCCAGGTTCTGTTGATCAATCCACAGCTGCCTCGACAATGAGGGGTTCTGATCTCGCCTTGCTTCCACACAAACGTGATGTTCTTCATGTTCACCACCTTCTCGGAGTCGATTCCATTTGGGAGATTCTTCGTAGGCTACTTGAGGAGATGATCTAGATTTGCTTTATCCTGGTATAAGAAAGAGAAGAATGGCTTTCCTTCTGGGGGTGTAGTAGAGTTTCTAATATAGAGGTGACCAGTTAGTTCATTGATGGACTCATTGCACATTTTAGTATCTTTTGTTGCCAAGTGAGATTGATATGATCAATGTTAGGAGATGTTTTGCATAGAATGCATCGTCCGACTCCGACATCGCTGTAGTAATCGAATGAACAAATTTGCAATGGAATCGACATTCCTAGTCAATATTCATATTCATATTCACATCTATTCTTTATTCTTTAAGAACTTGGTGCAACAAAGAACACACCCACCTATATCCGACATCCATTCTTACATCTGGCCAGAAAGATTCTCTCAGCAGCAGTATTGGAACAACCACAGTATAATCCAAAAAAAAGAAAATTACAGCAAAAGGAAGAGTCACCATGCACTGTAGATGTAGCAATTTGTCATGCATACTCTTTGTTCATAGACTGCATGATCCAGACTTCCAATACTGATTGAAATCAAGACATCTGAAATCTGAGAAGACCCAAAAAAAAAGAAAAGGGGGGCAAAAGTCGAGGCTGTTACCGAGCAAGATTGGCTGATAGCGATGCAGGCATTCTTGCTAATTAACAAAGGGGCTGATAGCGATGCAGGCATTCATGCTAATTAACAAAGGCATCGGTTTCACCCAAGTCGTTACATGGCTTCTGAGACACCAAACTACTGCAGAGATTACAACTGCAAGGCAAGCACAATACCAAGAACTTAATTATTAATTCAAAGACATGCAAAGCAGCAGTTTTGCCACTGGATGCTCAAGCTACAATCATGTCCATGTTGTTATTCACCCAAAGAAGGATTTGAAGCACATCTAACCCTCCACCATGGAATACCAAACATAGATTATTGTCCACCACAAACGAATAAGAAAAAGAGCATCGTCTGCGAAGTGCAAGATCTAAATTCACGCAGCGAGGTGACCTAATTGAAAGATAAAGACGGCGTGAATGACGACACACCAAACTGATTATCTTTGCGCAGGTTCTAGTGTCCGGACATTTGCACCAACCATTCCTTCGAGCCTATCCTTGGTTATCTCCACAAAGTGGCCAATCATCTCATGGAACTGCTTCAGACCAGACAAGGGGAGGATGATTGATGAACGATCAGCTCCAGCAACCTGCATTTGGAATGCACTTAGGGATTGACAATAAACTAATAACACTACGTGTACTGCATGTACCTCGGATATCCTCAAGAAGTGTCCCCTGTTGTTGCTTCCCAGATCAAAGAAAAACCTCTTCTGATCTGCCCTGATTACTTTAGACATCCCCATGCCTCCCATATCATCATGTGTGTGCATATCAACCATTCTATCAGCATTCAATTCAGTGCCAGAGGCTGACTGGGCACTGTGGCCAGATATGAATCCAGCCCCAACATCATCTGAAAGTCCTGGAAGATGTTCCGGAGGTTCCATATGTTGCTGTTTGTGTTACAACACAGCAGGGAAAAAAATTATTGACATGCTTTAGGTTATTATCACCCACCAAATCTTAGTGTACCAGTCCATCAAACTTTTACCTGATTGGGTACCATGAACAGTCGAGAGGCCTCTTCATGTATCTCTTGTAAAACATTCCTAAATGCTGTCCATCCTTCTTCGCCAGAATTTCCTGCAGGAACAATGATTGTACTCCGGTTTCTGTTGACAGATGCTTCTGAGATCTATTTAAAAACACAGTTACATCAGTTATTACACACACCATCATGCAAAACCACTTAAGCTCAAGGTGCATAATATATTTGTTGCTCATGATCTTGGCAGATTGACATTGAGGAGGACAAAGATAGATTTTTATGTGGTTAACATGAAAATAGTTAAACAGTACAATTGTTTGTTCCAGGCATGAGCATGTCAAGAACGAAATGAGAACCATTTATGACACCTAAAGCTAGGAGTTCCACATGATAATTCAAATGCAACTTGAGGTGCTTTCTCTATCCTTCAAGTACAGGTACATTATCTAGCTTAATATACAGTGTATCTGCAAGCAAACAAAATTATCGATGAAGCAGATGCATTTGTTTTCCATATCCACATTGGCATATAAGAAAATGAATTTAATACTTGAGTTGAGAATATTTAGCAAAACAAGGATAAGGTAAATCTCTGCTTTTGGATATATACCCCTAGAGATATATGAGTATTCATGTACATGCCCCTCAAAAAATTGTATTTGTCTACGTAGCCTCTAAAATAGCAAGTATTTTTGTGTTTTTATATTTGAGAAGCTTGTATTTACATCTATACCATCCAAATAGTAGGAACTTAAGTATATAGTCATCTTCCTAGTTGTCTCTGGTTGATTTTTTGACAGTCTCTAACAGGTAATCGCAATCAAATTCTGATATGCCAGGCAATTCTACAACTTTCATAAGTTTTTCATTAAAAGCAAGTTCAAATAGTTTATCAATCTAACACACAATCTAGTAGAGATAAAAAATATAGAGAGGAGGTGGTAGGAGAAGCTGATTGCTGACAACAGTAATGCTGAGATTACAGAGAAACAGGATAGTCTATTTGCGTGTTCCGGAATATATTGCACGCTTTGTTGTTAGAGAATAGAGAGTTAACATTGCTGACGAATGTAACAATGGATAAACTAATTAATAAACAGGGCTGAGTGCAACGGCTCATAATTGGGACCACAATGGAAGTGGATGTTTAAGGTCCATTCTACATGAGTTACTAGGTTAGTGGGCTGACCTGACCAGGTCGTGACAAGGATAAATATATTTTAGTTTAGGTCCCCCATATGTCAAGTCATATATTTGCACCCATTTGGAAGTTTTATCAAAACTACAACCATTAATTTGAAAGAAACCTTGATTACAAATGATAGATATAACTAAGCACATAAAAGGTGCATCAATAAAAGATGAAACTAGACAAAAGTTATAACATCAATCTTTAGTTATCACGTTTTCTTCTACAGACATGGGGAAAGATGAGCAAGTACTTACTTGCTGAATTGATAATATTGAGTTACTAAAGTTTGTAACTAATTAATATTAAATGTTATTTTGCATTCTGAAAGTGAAATACACACAATGGCTTTGAAAAAAGCATCAAAAATCAAGATCAACCTGTTGAAATTTTATATTGGTTAATTCAACTAGCATCATACTCAAGCAAGCTGGATTGCATCAAAATAAGAGAAAACTAAGAAACAACAGATCATGGACAAAAATAGACAAGGTGCACCAGTCTTGAATGATCCTGGACCCAATCCAGTCACAAAAGAAAAAATCTTAAAGAATTTACAACAAAATTCTCAACAGAAAGTGGTATAGATAAACTAAAAGTTGAAGGCTTGTCTCAGTTAAATTAATCTACCACACCCACAAAAAAAAATCTGAAAGAAACAAACAGATATTAGAATAATTATATCCAAAATATTGATGAATAACTACTCAGAATTAAGATACTTCAAAATAACATCCATATCAGGCAGTTGTTGCACCCCCTTGGCTCAAACCTTGATCTAATATCTATCAAACTGCATCCACCAAAGATTCTAGTTTTATGCTGCAAGCTTCATGAAGGCGATAAAGTGTGATCATGAATGTTAGAGGTGGAGTAGGATAGCTGCTAAACATAAGTTCTCTGATGGCATGGTCAGTGTAAAATTAACATGCCCAAAATTTCTGTTAATATGCTAGAAGTTATACACAACCAGAAGAATAGAACTTAGAGCATCACCAAATATTTTGGATCCAATAAATTTTTATCTTCCACTTTTTGAACAATCATTCAAGTTCGTGCCTTTATATCCTTTAGTACTTTCCAGCAAATTCTAATACACCACTGGAATCAATTTCTCTATATCACCTTGGGTATTTTCTGCTTTAGATTCTTTTATACTACCTAGTAAATTCTAATACAGTGACTCAATTCATCGTTCGAACCATTTTTTATATCACCTTGGGTACAATGTAAAGGTGAAAAAAAAAATATTTTTTTTGCTTCACAAAAGATAGAAGTCTATCATTTAGAAAATAATATGCCCTTTGCTTTTTTACCAGTTATCTGTTCTCTGTAGTGCTGCTTCTGAAGTCTATCATATGTTTTTAATATTGAACACTGTCACTATTAGTATCTTCTTAATTTCTTTCTTCCCCTCATAGTTTAGGTGCACTAGCTTATGACCACCACAGAACATATGATACTGTCATAGACATGCATGATCCTCTAAAGCCCAAAAGACACCGCTTCATATCACACAGCCACATTCTTCAATGAAACTTCTCTTGAGTGGATGACCCAGGGAAAAAAATTCTGGAGAGGCACGAAAATTGTACACCGGTCAAAACATGGGAACCACAATTCCTCCCATCACTGTGTAACAGCAACTAATATGTTGCTGCAAAAGCAAATGTTGAAGTTTTCGGACGCACCTGTACTTTCTGACCTTTTTTTGTTTTGTGGGTTTGCTCGCTTGTTCTCCAAAAGTACTACTTCCAACCCAAGTCTGGCACCTATTTGTAAGTTTGTTGTCTTTCCAATTCCAAATTTATATTAAGCTCCAACTAGCTAATCCACTACTAGCTAGTAACAACATTGACCACAGGCCTCCAGGTCTTCAATAAGAAAAGCTGAGGTATTCATCATCATACTTCCAACATATGAAATAATTCCAAATCCCAATGACCACAAAAGATCAAGAAGTCGATTCTTTTGCATGATGCATTCAATTATGCCTAATAAATGAACAAAACTTTTTGAGTTCGTAGTAATGACGTGTACCTTGAGAAAGCGCCCCCTTTTGTTCTCACCAAAGTCAAAATAAAACGCCTTTAGGAAAAACAACAAAAACATCAGCAGAAAGATTCAAAGACCCAACCTTTACAAAACTAAGAGAAAAGGCCATCAAAGCAGCCACCTTGGAATCAAGCTTGAGCTCCTTGCTGAACACGTCCTGCTCGTCCGTGCTGATGTAGTAGCCGAACAACTCGAGGAACCAGACGATGCCGTCGACGGGGACGATGATGGTGGACCTGGTGGCCGACGTCTTCTCGGAGATCTTGAGGTACCTCCCCCGTGGATTCTCCTTCAGATCGAAGTAGAACAACTTATGCTCGAACTGCAGCGTCTTGGAGACCAACTCCACGTCGTTCCCACCGCCCGCTCCCCCTTCCATCGCTCCGCACCTCCCCAACGGCCCAAACCCCAAATCTCTCCCAATTTAACTATCCGTGGACGAAGAATCGAGGTCTCAGGCTGGTGGAAGAACCCTAATCCAGGAAGGAATCCGGATCGAAAGCAAGGAGGGGTAGGGAGGGATGAGGAATTGTTGGAAGTGGGGTAAGATTAGGGTTTGGGGTTTGACCTCGTCCTCGCCCTCGCCCTCGCCCTCGAACAGGTCGAGAGCAAGGGGGTTTGTTTCACTTTCACGCTTCTTCTTGACCGTGGCTCTGTTGTTCGTTCGCCGAGCACAGTTACCAAATCAAAAATAAACATAATATCGCAATCATTCGGGATCGACTAAATAACATTTTTATTATATCTTTAATCAAATTTAATTTAGGTATATCATTATATAAATTATTATAACATATATTAATTGCTTTAATATTTATTATAGCTTTAAAAAAATATTTAAATGTTATTACTTAATAAATAGCAAACTATGTGATCTAACGGATAAGAGTTTGGGGTGGGTGGGTGCTAAATTAAAATGTTTGAATCCAAGTTGACGATAATATATTCATCATATATCTTTTCGTTGATTTGGCTGTTGACTAGTATTCTACACAAATAATTTAGCTCAATAAATGAATGTGACTAGGCATCATCACATCCATTATCTATATAAGTATTTGATTCGAATAGCATAATGATGGTTGCATGGGGGAGAACAACATCAAAGGTGGCAGGAAACGGCCGTTACGTCTTTATATCCGAAATCGTTTTATGCTTTCTTTGTGTAATCTGTGACCGCTGGTCCGTGGCCCTTGAACACGTGTACGGTGGGATCCGAACCCGTCAGTTTTGATGCATTGCGCTGATCGAACCCGATTACCCGTTTGCTAATTCGTCACCCGAATCCATAAAAGAAACCCTAAACCTAAAACAATACCGTACCACCCCCCACCCCGTGCGCTTCTCCTCGGCCTCCCTTCGACTACCTCCTCGGTCCGGGTATCTTCTTCGCACCATCACCGCCGGGCCGGCACGACATTACCAACTCTTCCGACTGCATTCGAGGAGAAGGAATCGTCAAGGTTTTCATCTTCGCTTTTGTAAGTTCTTCAGATTTTGTTTGGGAAGATAACTTGACGTTTGCTTCTTTGTGTTGTTGCCAGAATAGATGAATCTTGATCTATATTTTTCTTTTTTGCTGATTTGTGAATTGGTTTTTTGCTGTTTCGGGGCATGTTGGTACCCAAAAATCGGATTTTGGAACGAGATGATGTATTTGGAACCCAAAAAAGGGGTTTTCGAGCTCTGGTTTGGGTCTTAGCTGGATATTGCTTATTGTGTTTTGGCGTGTTTGATCGGATGTAATTTGATTGAATCGAGTTGGAGAGATCCATTTACTGTGACGCTAGAGTCTTTACCTTTCTTAAATCCCCAGCCAACCTTATCGCCACTTCCAGCCAAACTTCAGTGGATCTACACGAGGCTGCTGAAGCTTGCTTCCTGGTCCTCAGCGTTGAGTTGTCTGTACTTAATCAAAGGATGGGAAAAAGGATTCGTTGTTTTTAACTCCTGGATGATTTATGTGTAGGAATTCAAGTGAAATGGGCGCAAAGGCAAAGAAGGCTTTGAAAAAGAAGCTGAAGAAGACGAGCTCTTCTCAGCTATCAATTTCTCGTAGCAGAAATGAATCTTCTGATTTCTTGGTGAGATTTTTATGTCGTGGTTGATGCCTCATTTTTGTTGTTGTATTTTTTTGTTTTTTTTGGCCATCCTGTATTGAAAAATTTGTTACTTTTACCATACAGCCTTTAGAAGGGGGTCCAGGGATGAAAATTACTCAAGAGGAAGATGAGCCCATCAAAAATACTGCAACTGTACTTTACATTGGCCATATTCCTCATGGATTTTATGAAGAACAAATGGAAGGTGAGGATCCTTTATGCTTTACTAGGAGTCAATTTGTTTGCGACTTAGATTGCTACAGTACTTGCAATTTTGACCATGATAGGATTCTTTAAGCAATTTGGGAAAATCAAGCGGATGAGGATTGCTCGGAACAGGAAGGTTCAATTCTTCTTCAGTTGCTTGTTCAGTTGGTGAAGAATTTTAATGCATTTTTTTTCTCTTTTTAAGTATCTTACGTACTAAAGGATGGTGCCTAGTGCATGAAAATACCTCATTGGGTTTACGAAGGCTGAATATACGAAGTATTATGTCTGTAAGCAAAGCGGTTACAGAAAATGTGCTTCGAACTGTGGTCATCCTTAAGGACCAACTTAACTGGTGCCAGTGTATTTAATTAACTAATCATTTTAAATAGAATTCCTGTAGTTGAATCTTAAATTTATATTTTGATCCAAGTACTTTTACATCGGTTTATTTCTTGATTATTTTCTGAAGAAAAGAATTCTTAGTCATTTTTCAGTTTTTCAGCTTCTCTTTTCTCATTCTGGGTGATTGTTGGTATGATCGATGTGCTAGGTTATGAAGACCATTTGTTTTCATTTTGACATTTTAGACTTTTAATTTTTTTTATGGATAGCATATTTTGATTATATTGGTCACCTTTTTATATTTCATTTAGCTAGCACTCTATTTAATCTATTGGTTTTAATTATAATGTGATATGTTATAGACAGGAAAATCTAAGCATTATGGATTCCTTGAATTTGAGAACCCAGAGGTGATTTTCTTTCCTTGAAAATTGTCAAACTTCTCTACATCAGCCAGGCAAACTATGTGTATATATAATGCAATACATGTTGATAATTGCAGGTGGCCAAAGTTGTGGCTGATGAGATTCATAATTATCTACTATTTGAACACAACCTTCAGATTCATCTTATCCTACCAGAGCGTGTTCATCCAAAGTTGTAAGCTTCTGTCTCAAGTTGATGGCGTCTTTTCAATTGTTTAGGTTTAAGATGGAGACAATCTCCCCATATGTAATCACACCTTCCTTTCCTTGAACATTATGATATATTTATTTGATTTTTTATATGGTCATAGATCTCTAATTTTGGGAAAAAAATGGGATGAATTGCTTAAAGTTGGCGCACAAATATGATAAATTTATCATTCACAAACAAGAACTAGAAAATGGATGGGCTGAATATTTATGTTGTTGTTTGCTGCAATTTAAAGTCAATCCTCCTTTCATTATTTAGGCTTTCTTTTCTTTCCCAGTAGTGGTACCTGTCCCTTTGCCATATGGCAGCTTCATAGATTAAATTGTTGTTCATGGTTTTTGGTAACTTTCTCTTCCCTGTCTTTATTTATTGTAGTTTCCTCTTAATTGTGCATATTATAGATAAGTTCTTAGATAATCATGTTATAGATACATGTAGAGAGATATTGGTCGATTGACTAGTGACTAGGACCCAATTTTGATAGATATACTGTGCATGATAAAGCCTTAGGTACATGGAAAAAGATGTTGTGTAGGTTTCTAACTATTCCATTTTCAGCAGTGTAGACAATAGTCAAATTATTTTGCATCTTTTTGTTAAAAGATATGTAAATTTGAATCTTCAAGTATACCTGATTATATGTCAGGTTCCTCCAACATAATCTCTGTTAGTGACCATATATTTGGTGGCTTATGGATAAAGGCTTATGATTTTAATAAGACTGCAAATCTGGAAAAAGTCAGCAGGTAGTAGTAGTGTCTGATATTTAATGTAATTATTAAATAAAATTCCAGTCAATGTGTCCTGGTCTTCTTTAAGATTGATACCTGAAATGAGGGATGTGTGGCATATCTTGGAAGTGAAATTTGGCTGCATCTTTGTCATTGTATAATCTGTTTCTATTTATTACATTTGGACCTGCAGTTATATGTAATTGTTCTTTTTGCCCTATATTTAATTTTTGCTGCAGATGGAGAGGTGTAAATTGGAGATACAAACCATTGAATTGGACAGAAATTGCAAGAAAGCAGCATAACAAGGTAAGCCTGTGAAAATAGATGTTCACTCGATTTATTTATTTATTCTAGGTAAGGCCTGTAAACAGATGGTTCAAGGTCTGTTTCAATCCATTCTTACCTTATGAAGAAAACTGATCTTATTTTGTCTGAGAATATATGGATCAAGAAGCTTCTTCAATATTTGGATCTGTGATAAATTGGATATGAATGTCCTTGATGGAGCCCAAACTGATCTAGCTAAATTTTGAAGCTATATGCATTTATCTCTAGATGTTTTATTGTCTGTAAAAAAGCAAATTCTGCTTTTAAAGATTCCATCATCATGGTTTATGTATTAATGTTGTCAAACTTCTATCCTAGAAAAATGTCGAGCTTCATAATGATTGGTAATAAGATGCCAGGCAGGATGGTAGTTCCTGGCACATGTGGGATGCTATGGCCCAGGCATTTTTTTTGCTGATTGATGATGTAAGAGTCGAGGTATAAAAGGGCATAGAAAGCATCAAAGGTGTTTTGCTTTTTCTTTGTTTCTATTTTTGTTTTTGTATGAGTGGGATGGAGGGGGGACTATTGTGTGGGTGAATGTTTGTATAGACTGACAACCTTTGGGTCAATTTCTTAGTTGTTGTTATGGTGCATATGTTTTTTGGGCACAAGTGCTGTATGTTGCATATAGTCACAGATCAGGTCATAAAAGATAATATAATTGATGGCCAGCCACCCATGCATGTATAGATTAACCACCTTTAGTTCAATTGCATCTAGTTGCAGATGAGGTTATAAAGGATTGTATATACCATTGTCTATGGCATCTATTGCTAATCAAACCTTGAATTTACACCAAATTTTTTATCCAAATTTGACCTAATTGGAATGACCTCTTGATGGGACCAGCCAAGATCACATCAATTGTCTGATAAGTTTCATTCTCTTTCATGATATTTTTTCTTCTGGTATATGTTCAGGATAGAACAGTTGAAGAACAACAACAGATGATTCGGGGGATTCAAAAACGAGATAAGAAGCGGCGTAACAGAATCAAGGCTGCTGGTATTGATTATGAGTGCCCAGATCTCGTAAGTGAAAATGTTTCTTTTCAAACTTTGTTGATTGAGTTCAATTTATGCTATCTTTTATAAGTCAAATAATGCAGGTTAAGTAAAGAAAGAAAAATTATTCCAACTCTCTTTGTATGCTAGAATTTGCATTCTTAACCCATCAGTTTCCATGCCTTCAACCTAAAAGCAATAGTAAAACAATGTTTTGTTTCAGTCATTTCCAGGTACTCTGCATTTTCACTTGTCTTCACAGAGAGTCTCATTTAAAGTTTTTTCTACCCCTTATTGTTTGCTGGTGTTCTTCTGTGGCTTTATAAACATTCAAAGGTCAAGCTTGTAGCTGATGTGGAGTTTGTCTTCTAGATAAAGATGGTCTTCAACTAAATATATCACAAATTTGGATTGCCAAGAAAACCTTGTTCCATATAACTCGGATTGACTTCTTTGTTTAAAACAGCTCACTTTTCTGTCTAGTGTTGACTGTATTTCTGCTGCAGGTCTTTGTATTGGCATTGTTATTATCCCTCTAAGCTCCCAACTTTTGGGTGTCAGTTACATGGTTCTTTTCCTCCAATTAATTTTTTCCTGATTTTCCTCCATTGAGTTATAAGATGAAAATATTACTAGTTAGCTCATGAGAGGAATCAAATTTCTTTTTGTTATTCATGATACAATTTCTCAATGTCTTCCTTTTCCTGTTATCGCACCTCCAATCACAAAGGGTGTTCTTTAGGTATGTCAATGCCATCTTAAATGGTTTTCCTTCATTAGTGCAAGCTGAAACCATGGCATTTTGTTCGGGCTATCATCAAGTCAGCATGATGTTTGTCAAAGTTGGCAATAGCATCCTTTTTCGAAGTGTAAACAACTTAATTTCTTATTCTTGAATCTTGTTTTTCTTTTCCTTCATTTCAGGTTGGTCTCATTCAGCCTGCTGCTAAGAAAATTAAGTTTGATGAAGAAGAAGATGAGTAAGTTTACAAGTTGGAAGGCAATGATATCAACTTACCTGAGGACGGTGTTAAGTACATCGTCCAAGTTTGCTTTATGGCTTTGGATATGCATTTGTTGCTTGCTGCTGCTTGCTAATCTTGAATTTTGGTCTTCATATCATAATCATGTAAGCGCTGTGTAATTCGATTTTGTATTACACTTGACTTGGATTGAGCTATCCGGTATTATGACTGAAATAACATTTAGTATAGATATCATATCAGTATCATTTTTTTGAGAATTGAAACCATGCCTTTAGAGAGAAGCAGGCAAGTGGCACAAGTTGGCTTATATACTAACTGATCGAACTTGTCACATACTGTTTCTGGTTAGACATTGATTCTAAAAGAATTGGATCAACAGGTCATGTGGAAGTTAGCGGGCTGGGCATTTATTTCATGATTATGGCAAGCTTGGATTCATTTATTTCAACAGGTTAGCGGGCTGGGCAGTTATTTCAACAGGTCATGTGGAAGTTAGCGGGCTGGGCATTTATTTCATGATTATGGCAAGCTTGGATTCATTTATTTCAACAGGTTAGCGGGCTGGGCAGTTATTTCAACAGGTCATGTGGAAGTTAGCGGGCTGGGCATTTATTTCATGATTATGGCAAGCTTGGATTCATTTATTTCAACAGGTTAGCGGGCTGGGCAGTTATTTCAACAGGTCATGTGGAAGTTAGCGGGCTGGGCATTTATTTCATGATTATGGCAAGCTTGGATTCATTTATTTCAACAGGTTAGCGGGCTGGGCAGTTATTTCAACAGGTCATGTGGAAGTTAGCGGGCTGGGCATTTATTTCATGATTATGGCAAGCTTGGATTCATTTATTTCAACAGGTTAGCGGGCTGGGCAGTTATTTCAACAGGTCATGTGGAAGTTAGCGGGCTGGGCATTTATTTCATGATTATGGCAAGCTTGGATTCATTTATTTCAACAGGTTAGCGGGCTGGGCAGTTATTTCAACAGGTCATGTGGAAGTTAGCGGGCTGGGCATTTATTTCATGATTATGGCAAGCTTGGATTCATTTATTTCAACAGGTTAGCGGGCTGGGCAGTTATTTCAACAGGTCATGTGGAAGTTAGCGGGCTGGGCATTTATTTCATGATTATGGCAAGCTTGGATTCATTTATTTCAACAGGTTAGCGGGCTGGGCAGTTATTTCAACAGGTCATGTGGAAGTTAGCGGGCTGGGCATTTATTTCATGATTATGGCAAGCTTGGATTCATTTATTTCAACAGGTTAGCGGGCTGGGCAGTTATTTCAACAGGTCATGTGGAAGTTAGCGGGCTGGGCATTTATTTCATGATTATGGCAAGCTTGGATTCATTTATTTCAACAGGTTAGCGGGCTGGGCAGTTATTTCAACAGGTCATGTGGAAGTTAGCGGGCTGGGCATTTATTTCATGATTATGGCAAGCTTGGATTCATTTATTTCAACAGGTTAGCGGGCTGGGCAGTTATTTCAACAGGTCATGTGGAAGTTAGCGGGCTGGGCATTTATTTCATGATTATGGCAAGCTTGGATTCAGTTAGCTGATATGTGACCAATAAAATTGATGGTGTTTGTTTATCCTTGTGAAGCCTCGTGTTTCAAATATGCTTAATTTTCAAATATGTTAACTTGATCAATTGACAAGAACAAATGCTTGCTGCTATTTTGGTTACTCATCTTTGATGAATGTTTGTTGCTGCCACCATCTACAACTTGTCATGGATCTGCCCAAACAGTTGTTGATGATAGCAATTGATTGAAATGCTTGGCCAGCTACCAATTAGAAACATTGTGTTTAAGGTGGCAAATTGTGGTTCCATCGTGGGTATATATGTCCGTTTTCTGATACTAGAATGGTGATGAAGCACAAGTGGCTGAAAGCCAAATTAAATTTGCTTTGTTGCTGTAGTGATGGTATATGTGAACCTAAAGCATTTACTGCCTATGGATTATGCATGGAGAATTATAACTGCCATGCAAATACTGCCTTTGGTCTATGGGGCAAGTTATATTATCTCATCGAACCTACTCATGACAAATACTCTTTGAGAAAGAATAAGTACATTTGTTCTTTGATAAAGATACTCTCAACCATATTCCTGGGAACCAAATTGTCATTTGTCATCTGATGAATTTAAATCATTTTCAATATCTCTCTTCATCAAGGACTAATATAACTTGTGCATATGAGGCTGAATCAGATTGATTATTGGTTTATTCTTTTAACCCATCATTATTAAGATGGTTCCAATATCATTCGATAAAATTATTTCATTGGGTCAACATTTATGAATTCAATAGTTCCTCACTTCTGTTTATTTGGTTGCAACATATCTAAACCGCTCTCTAAATCCAAATCTTTTTTTTGCTTTCCCTGAGAGTTGGTTTATCTTATTCTTTAGGCTATCTTTCAGATCTAAACAGCCCACCTATTCTCCTCCTCCATCATGTTCTTTTAAAGAAGAAAAATAAGTTTCAATTCATCTGTTATGCTGATCAATTTCTCCCCTGCTGCATGTTAAATCTCATAAACATATTTCCTAATAGTTTAAAATTTAGGGAATCCTTGATCATCAGATCAGCATCTTTATCTTGGTACCAGAGCAGATCCTGATTTGGAAATATATATTTGTCAATCTCTATTTCATCATTTTCATCCGATATTTACTTAATATTTGTCTAACAAATTTAAGCTTTCTACAAAAACCTCAAATTTTCTCTCATTTTTTATCAGCTTTTGGATGATTCGAGTGTCTCAATACATGTCCTAAAATCCGAGCCTCTCAAGTGTGTAGGATAAATGAGAACTTTAGATGCTTTACCTTTTGCTTTCAGCAAAATGTAGTAGAAGTTGCAATAAAAATCATAGGCAATAGAATGCATTTATTCTTCTGTTCTATATAATCCCACAAAGACTCCTGTTGTTAGTTAGGCTGCCCATGGCATTGTGGATGCCATCAATGACATACCAACCTATTCTTCCTAATCCATCAATCATTGTGTTGCAATATTTGGGTTATTGGAATATACACAATGCAGTTCTTTTTATCAAGGGATTTGCTTGTATGCATTATGGTGACTGCTTCAGCAACCTCACATTTTAGGCATGTGATGTTTTGAAATCTCTTTTCCATGTTGTTCATTGCTTGAAGCATAAAATCCTCTTGACATTACATGTTGGCTTGACTCAGACAAGCTGTAGATGATATTTATCAACAAATCTCTATGCATGCTACTCCTTTAGGTCCTACACAGGCATGAGGGATATTGAAGAGTAGTGCAAGCAAACACTGGAATAAGACAGTGTAAAGCCTTGTAGTTTTCTGATGGCACACCCAGGAACAGCTGTGCTACTCTGGCTAAGAGAGGGGGAGGGGGCCAAGAATTTGTTTTGAGCAATTAGATAAGATTATTCTAGGATTGAGTGTAATCTTATAAAGAGCTCAAGTGAGTCCCTTATCAGTGTTGTGGCTGAGAACAACACACTGGCTGTAGTTTCCTTGTGGCAGATACTTGTCCACTGGTTCATATGAACATTTAGTGAAAAAGATAAAACAGGTATGCTACTTGCAAGGTTTCAAGAAAGTACACTGAAAAATGTCAACATTGATCTTGGTTATTCTACACATCTTCGTCACAAGCTTAGTGTCAACGGATTTAAAGCGGACTTGATCGAGTGAGTAATATATAAAAACTAAGTCGAGAGCATATCCGATTATTCAATAATTGGATAAGCCATCAAGACACATCAATTGGTGTGGTGTGATGTGCTGAGATTGTATCTCACTTAATGTTGACACATAGGACTGACTGATAAGCTATTCGACTTGGTTTTGGATTGACAATAACTCAGACGTCCTAATGTTCTTCAAGTGTTAGATTCTCCATATCAAAAGGAAGATAATTGACACTTTTGAAACATGCAATTTGAGTATTTCTCTGCAATTTTTCAGGTAGGCAAGAAAAAAAAGACTACAGTTGTGTGCAGTAACTATCATGTTCAGCTTAAGCAACATCAACGACATTGTGTGAGTGCCCAGCAAAACAGAGGCTCAGATTTTGTGCTGAAAGGCAGGGGACAAGCCAAATAAGTGACGGCACAATCTAGATGGAGGAAATGTAGCCAGAAATTAAGGAATAAAGTCAGACAAGCTGAGGTAAGGAAAAACTTGTATTTGGATAATGTCATAAATAAAAAAACTGTTATTTTTCTTAAAATTATCATAATACTTTTGATATAATCATTATTTTCAATCAATCAAAACTTCACGTACGGTGTTCGGTCTGTATCGATCGAGCATATTATGTCGGATTCCGAAGATAACAAAGAGCCTACTTGACATGCTATTTCAACATGATACTTAAAAGTGAATAATTCTTCGTTAAAATGATGATTATAAATTTGATACTCTATAAAATAATGTCTCTAAGTAAAAATTCAATATGAAATGATATGGATATTTTTTTAATCATAATAAATAAATCAAAAGCAAACTTGATCATTAAGGATTTCTTATCGAAAATATCCCAAGAGTAGTCTTTTATAGAAATAAAAAATAAAATATGAGATATGAATATCCTTTACCCCTCGATGTAAATTACATCAGGATGAATGTTGGTGATGAGATATAAACATTTTTCACCTACAAGTGAAATTCTCCACGGTCGATAAAACTTTTTTTTTTTTTCTTCCACACACAATAATATAGAGAAATATATTTGGTCGGATCAATTTCATCTTAATGACGAAAATTGACTATATCAACTTTACTTACACTAATAAAACTTGCTAAGTAAAAAAGAATCATGACTGATCTAAATATTATTTCAGCATAATATCAGATAAGGATTTATATATCCAATGTTTGATACTTGGGACCAGTGGTTCACTGTTGTTGTAAGACAAAGAAGACAAACTTGCCTCATTAACAATTAAGACCACTGTCACCTAAAATCCCTTGAGAGCAATGTAGTTGGATCCTGTCTTCACCTCCATCCTGGTTTACTGATTCACATCCACATGAGGATCTGACATGATCTCACCTGCAATCTTAGTAAAATAATATGTAAAGTTAAAGTTTATAATTTTTTTATCATAGTGATTTTTCTTTTTTTTTTACAAAAAATGAGATTCCATCATAAGATATTGCTATCACTAATCAAAATTAAAAATTTATCATTGATATACCATCCGCAGTCAAATTTATCAGATAAGGTTTCAAACTCTCACTAATATTCTGAATGTATGAACATCCTTAATCTAAATCACTATTCAGATAAGGTAAGTAGAAATAACTCAAGCATTCATCAATCATACACCATAATAAAAAAAAAGAAAAAAAAAAAAGATAGAGAGAAAAGTTCTAAGCTCCTGTGTGTGTTCAGTGGAATGTGCTGAAAACTGAGACTCTACATATACCTCTTCTTCGGTAGCTTCACTTTCATCCGATGAACTCTCTTCACTTCCTCTCTTCTTCTGAACTCACTCTCGTCTTGCTTCCCCCTGAGAAGCTTCACAGATACAGTGTTGATGGAGAGGTACAGAGTAACAGCAAGCTTTCATGAAGATCTCCCTCAGAGGCCGACCAGCTTCCAAACAGCCCCCTCTTTCGTCTCCCTCCCGCCCGCCTCCTCCTACCTCCGCCCCGCTGCCGCCGGCATCTCCCGCCGCGTCAGCCGCCGCGTTGACGACACCGAGATCAGCATCTTCGACGCCGAGCGCTACTTCAACGATGGCCACGACCCCATCGATCGGACCACAAGTCTCAATGGCGCCGCCGAAAGGCGCGACCTTTCGACCCGCATCGCCTCGACCGTCGGCTCGTCCTCCTCGACGCTGACCGCCTCGTCGGAGGCCAGCTGGAACAGCCAGTGCGGCCTCCTATCCTGTCCGCCGGGCTCTGTTTCTGTCGCGATGAGAGCCTTGCCTTCGAAGGAACCCAGGAAGTCGCCGTCGTCCGCCGCCCTCCGCTTCTTCGCGCGGAGGTGCCCGTGCTCCGGCAGGAAGTCCGTCGACGTCGAAGACAAGTGTTCCGGTTTGGATATGAACACCTCTTCTACTGCTAAGAGTCTCCGCCTTAGGACAGGGGAAGTGGGTCTAAGCAGCTACCCGGAGAGAGAGAGCGCGATGCCGGAAGAGATCAAGAACGGTTTCGGTGTCGAGGAGATGATAAAGGTGAAGATAACTCCTGGAAATCGCCACAAAAATCCCAGCTTTTTCCGTAATTCGATCCAATTCTTGCCAGAGAGGCGATTTCCAGCCGAGATCGGTCGCCCAATGCTGAACTCTGGGATCCTATTCCGCGATTCTGGTGGGTTCTCCTTCCCCATCTTGAACCCGCCCTCTTTGACCTCCGCCGAAGAGCCGCCACGGGAATCTCTCGAGGTCTTCCGGCCGACGAAGGAGACGGCCGGAGACCTCCCGGGATTCGCATATCGGGCAATCTTGAAGTCCCCGCCCGAGGACGACGCGGCCAGCGACGCAAGCTCGGACCTTTTCGAGATCGAGAGCTTCTCCACCCAGACGACGTACCGTCCTGGTGGTGACTCGCTCGACCCACACGAGCGGCTACGGCAGGACCTCGAGGAGATGCCGCTGCCGCCGTCCATCGCGCCGAGCGAGTGCTACCCCCCGAGCGAGGTGAGCGTGGAGTGGAGCGTCACCACCGCGGAAGGGTTCGACCGCGCGAGCCTCGCGAACTTCTCGACCTCCGCGTCCGACTTCGGGGAGCTCCGCTTCTCGGCGGCGATGGGCGGAGCACCCGCAGGCGGCGGGAGGCGGAAGTGTAACGGTCTTCTCAGCTGCGGGAACGAGAAAGCGGTGAGCGTCGGGCCAAACCCGGTCCGGTTAGCACCATCGGTTCGACCCCACCAGTTTCGTCGGGCGATGAGCCACGCGGTTCGGACGAAATAGACCGGTTATGGTTGGTTCACAAGTCTTTAACGTCTCCTGTGTTGTTTTGTGCTCTAGAAAATAATTTGTTGTTCGTTTCTGTGTCAAACATTTTGATTTTATATATTTATATATAGTTATATTTATATTATATCTAAAATATTTTTATATAGTTATAATATATCAAAGTCATCTCATTAGTTCTCGTATCATATTCCTTAAATCATTTCTTGACGTTTTATAAAAATTTCAAAGAATATATGAGAGTTTGAGGATTCATCATACCAAAATAATCTTATCATCATACCAAAAGTCAACCTTTATATGGATTGCATCCAACAAACCACTAACCCATCACAACAATAAAGAGCACAACAGGCAATGGAGGCAAGGGAATGGTCTCTTGCGTGGTCGATAAGTCATGATTCTTTTTCTGGCCTTGGAGTCTATGTGAGCATGTGAAGAGTCAAAAGTGGAGACGTAGGTTTGCACGGAACAAATAGCAGACAGAGAAGAAGGGAGATAAGCGTCGAGAAAGGTGGAGAAATCTCAGTAGGTATCTAAAGGCACTTTGATCTCTCGAACAGCAGGAATTAGATGGTCTCTGCAACTTTTCGGTCAGGTGGTGTTATGGAATCCCTTGGACTCGAATGTGTCATGAATCGAAGGCCTCATGCGACGGAGGTTTTCAGCAGGATTAAGCAAAACATGCAACATCCATACGGACAATAATAATCAGAGCACAGTGACAAGAAATAAGTTGCTCCATTTGTCTGCTATATTCTAGATGTGGGCAGTTTGCCACAGAGAAAACGTCACTAACTAACCCTTTGTAAGTTTCTGTTGGATTTATTGTAATCAAATCAAATAATTAAATTAGAAATTAAAATTTTTCCTTACTTATCATTATAATTTAGAAAATCTTAATCTATTTCCTTGTTAGTTAATGTAAATTAGGAAATAACTATTAAGGATGAGATCATATTTGTTAGTATATTAAATAAATATAAAAATAAAAATATATTTTTTTAATGGAGGCTCACCTCTTCCTATTTAAGAGGAGGGATTTCTCTCTTTGGTTACTCACTTAGCCGAGCTCAACAATAAGAGGAACGAGAAGTTACACCCTATTGATGAGAGGTAAGTTTTCCTGTCTTTCTTGAATATAAAAGTTTTATTTTTTATTTTAATTCTTTAAATATCAAAAGTTGTGTAGTTTGAAAAATATTTATCAATTCTATAAATGTCAAAAATTTTATTATTACATGTTAAAGTTTTTATAATGTTCTTTGACCCATTATTAAGGTTTTTATTATAGATTTAAATATGTTAAAAATTTATATATTTTATATGATATTTCCTGGTATTACAATTCATCTTTAATCTTATCTGAATTAAAATCTTGTTAGATTAAAATATGTTATCTAAATTTTTTTTTTGTTATTCTTTGATTTGAAATTTAAAATATATTATTCTAAATGATTTAAAATTTGATTAGAATATGTTGAAATTTTATATGTGTTGAAAGCATGATTTCTATTTGAATTTCGAATGTTATTTTCTTCTATTAAAGCTTATCTTCCAATGTGTTATGATTTAGAATGCTATTTTCTTGTATTAAAGCTTTTCTCCTTATCTATCTTTTAATGCGTTATTATGTTTTTATTTATATTGTTAATGAATATATGTTGTAGTATGAAATTGGAATGAAATTACTCGCCAGGCCCAACCCATGGGTCAGGCCTTGGCCCGTAGGCTAACCCAGCCCAACCATCATGGGTGATTATATACGACGCATATGACCAGTCCATGGGCTAGGGCTGGGCCAACTTTGTGTGATGCATGCTTAGTCATGTATAATGCACATGACCAGTAGATAGGCTGGCCCAATCTAGCCCAATATTGTTGTTGAATTTGAGCTTAAATATTGATTGAACTATACTAGGCTTGATTAGTCTAGATCAATTTAGGGTGATTACAAATTGATTGACTTATTCAAGTTAATTTAACCTAAATTGAACTTAATCTAATCTAAATTATACTAGTCTGGGGTGGTTCCAGACCAATTAAATGAGGATTAGAGATCAGTTCAATTAGGTTCTAGTAAATTGAGTTCAATTAGATCGATTGAACTAGAGTTCAAAGTCAATTGATGGCTAATTTGTTTTATTTGATATTGATGATATTTGAAAGAAATGTTTTAAATGTGTTATTTCATCATAATATAGACATGACCAGTGTGAGATTATGTTATTTCCCTACCGAGAGCAGGTAGGGCGATTCCCTTCGGGGATTAGCGGGCCGTCAGACGTGGCAACTGGACGGTTCCTCCATCCGCTGTTGGGAGGAATATGTCCCCACTTTGGCGGGTGTGGGACATCACTCCATCCGCTGTTGGGAGTGCGATATGAGTTTGCCTCCATTCGCTGTTGGGAGAACACAAACTTATCTCGTAGGATAAAGCCATACCTTCGCTGTTAGTGGAGTGCTCCTTCGGGTATTTGATATACGCCAATGGGATGATTGAATTTTGATCATGTATACATTTTGAGTTGACTTTTGGGGTTTCTACTCAGCGTTACTGAATTTTCTTTGTTTTTGATTTTCAAAGCAACATCTCTCTCTAGTACTAAATCAGATTCCAGTGGAGAGCGGACATTCTTCTACTGCTAGGTAGAGCCACTTGGATGATTCTTGAAGTTAACATCACTATGTTTACTTTTCTATTTATGATTCGATGAATAAATGAATTGTAATAAATGTTTATGAATGATGAATAAAGTGATGTTTATCTACTTGGCTTGAATGTGTGGAAAGATATGAAAAAAAAAAAATCTAGGATATGACATCTTTTTATAGTTTCAAAGCATGGTCTAGGGCCTGTAGGTGTATTAGATCCCTTGATTGACTCTAACCGATGATTGTATTTAACCTATTATATGAGTAATGGAGCCAATTCCAGAGATTAGTAGTCCTGTCACTCGGGGTGCTCATGGTCGCAATGCTACTGGTCTACGTACTCGGAGAGGTGTTCAAACAAACAATAACTTGGAAGCTCCACGCATCGTAGAGCAAACCCATTCCTCATGTACACCTGTCATTAATTATAGGCCAGCTTCTTCGACTTCGCAGAATGCACCTTATGCCCCAACACCTGTCAATGCTCAAAATGACGTACACTGAGTCTTCAATGCTATTAGAGGATACTTTGAGCGTCAGGAGGAGCGAGATGGAATTTCACGAGGTAGGAATAATACCTTAGATCACTTTAAGAGATTGGGACCACTAGTTTTTTAGGACAAACCAGATCCAATCTTTATTGAACGTTGAATTTGTCAAGTGGAAAAGACATTCGAAGCTATCGAATGTAGGGAAAATCAGAAAGTGCATTTCGCTTCTTTCATTTTGGAAGGGAAGACAGACACTTGGTGGATCTCAAAAAGGAGGATGTTAGAGGCTGGAGGTAATATGGTAACTTGGGAGCAGTTTAAAGATGCATTTTATGAGCAGTTCTTTTCTGATTCAGTTCGCTTTAAGAAGTAACAAGAGTTCCTTAGCATCCATCAAGGAAGTAGAACTGTAATGGAATATGATCATTATTTCACTGAGTTGGCTCAGTTCTCTCCACATATTGCTTTTAATAAAAGTTAAAAAGCTCGTCATTTTGAGAGGGGACTTCGATCATCAATTAGAAAGTCCGTTGCAGTGCTAATTTTACCAACATATGCTGAAGTGTTAAATCGAGCTCTGGTGGTGGAGAAATTAGATAATGAATTATAACAAGCAAAGGATCGAAAGCGACCTTTTAGTGTTGCACTATCTACATATGGGGGATCACATTCTGGACCCTCAAAGAAAGGCAAAGACAAACAGTTTGGGCATCAACAAGTAGGAGCTCCTAGTAATCAAGTTGTTATAAGATGCTATCTCTATGGGAAGACAGATCATGTTTCCACCTCATGCCCCATGGGACAACGCGTATGTTTTTATTATCAACAACTGAGGCACATGTCAAAGGATTGCCCTCGGAAGTAACATCAACGCCGAGCTCTACCCCAAATAGCTGTACAACAACAACTACGACCCAAAAAGGGAGGACAAGCAAGGGTCTACGCACTGACTCATCAAGATGCTGAAGCCTCGGGATCTATTATTAAAGGTATCATGACACTCTATGGTATGCTAGCATATGTGCTTATTGATTTTGGTTCTATGCATTCTTTTATATCACCCTATTTTGCTATGAAACTGCATAAGAATCGTGAGACAATGAATAATGCATTAATGGTAGTAATACCAGTTAGAAACTCTTTGATAGTTGATCAGATATATAGAAACTATGTTATTACTATTGAAAGTCACGATTTGTTAGTAGATCTGATTCTACTAGAATTTCAAGATTTCGACACTATCTTGGGTATGGACTGACTTTCAGCATACCATGCAAGTGTCGATTATTTTCAGAAGATTGTTACTTTCTCACCCCTAGATTAACCATCTTTCAAGTTCATTGGGATTCAAGAAAAGTTTCCTTCTATTATTTCAGCCTTGAGTGCTACCAACTATTACTGAAAGGATGTCAAGGATACTTGGCCTTCATTTCTAGAGAAGAATCTAGGAAGCTAGTATTAAAGGACATCCCTATTGTACGAGATTTTTCAGTTGTTTTTCCTGAAGATCTACTTGCACTGCCACCAAATAGGTAGATTGAATTTAC